>JAAAKL020005585.1:0-19101 GCA_010016065.2 Carybdea cf. marsupialis auct. non (Linnaeus, 1758)
CTAAAGGTAATCCAGGACTATAATGCCACGAAGCTGTAGGCAAGTGAGGACTGGAAGACGGCGCGAACAAAGTACGAGGACATAGGTTTTTTGGCTTATTCCTTTCAAGGAAAGTGAAGATTTCCCACGATATAATGATGAAGAAAGATTCACCAGCTATCAGATAAAAGAAACATTAAAGAAGGTAAAACAAGCTTTCGAAAAGTTGTGGACTGTGGAAGGGAAAGCGATGGGGTTAGGGTTGTATACAGTCTCTGAGAGGAGTTCTGCGATTTTTAATCAGGATGTCCAGCGCGCTGTTGAAAGCATTTCGGGGTCTTGAAGCATTAGACCTGGACAAAGCTGACAATTCTTTGGAAACTGACACCAGTGTGAACATCGCTTTAAGAAGATACCGTTGCCTTCTTCTGTGTTGAAAGGTAACGCTGTGGAATGCTTGAGCAATTGTAAGAACTTTCCTTAATAAAAGAGTGAAAGCGCAAAGTAATTATCGAAATAAAGTTTCATTTTGACGAGATCGGAAAATGTAAACAGTATGTTGCCGTTTTGTGCTAATTAAAGACATATTTCTTTAGCCTCTTCCTAAAATGTTTATAGCCTCTTGTTCGTAACGTATCCAAATGGTTCCATTCTCAGTGTTTACATGAGCTTCTAACAAGAACGGATCCACTCGGTCTCGCTAGAAAAGCGTATCCAAGTGGATACGGTTCCGTTCCCAAACAGGAACGAAACCAAAAGTAGCCGTGTAAACGCAAACCGTCTTAGTCTCCAATGAAACATTTTCAACTTAGAAAGATAAAGGGGAATCTCCAACATTTTACACATTCTGGTAAGATTAGGAAACCAAGTATGTAGTAGCTAACAGCGTATGAAACAGCAACAGGACTGAAAACTTCTGACCTTGATATTGTTAGAGATAATTCAACTAAATACAATATAAAACATTCCTTGTTTAGAGTGGCAAACTTTCCTGAAACAAACAAACAGTAATAACGGGTTCAAGTGACAGTGGCATTTAGTCTCCAGTGAAACATTTTCAACTTACAAGAGAAAACACATACCATTATATCCGTTTAATACTGATTCCACCAATGACGCAAAGGTTTCATCATACAAATCCCTCTGCTTCGAGCTACAATGGTAACACATCAGTAACATAAGTCAGTTAGGGTTAAGTACTTGCATCAAAACAATTAAGGTTAGATTATTGGTGATCTATCCTGTTGGTGACACACTTATGGAATTGCAAGAAAGCTTGTATGACTGATGAGTGCATAAGCACCTCAAACAGGGAGGACTAATAAGGAGAAGGAGCGATTCTGCGATCAGTTAAGTGAGAAGGCAGGACTAACAAGACCACAACAAATTCCACAAGGGGTATGTACAAATAGCAGAGAATAGCCTTGACAAGGAGACTGTTGGTGGTGGAATGAGAATGTGCAAATAGGCATTAGGAAGAAGAAGGAAATCTTCAGGTAAATGAAGCAAACTGATTGTGAACACACGATAAAAGAGTATGAACAATGCAAGAGTCATGCAAAAAGAGCAGTGGCAAAGGAAATAGGAGGCTAGAAGGGAAGTAGAGGAATTCCAGAGGGAACCTTTAATTACAGATTATAAAAAGAAAGCAAAGGTAAAATTGGGCAGAAACTTTCAGGAGGATGTGAAGAATGGCATTCACTTTACTGAGCATGGCAGAAAATGCATCTGGAAAGAGTTCATAGAGGCTGTCATGAACCAGGAGTCTGACCAGGATGGTGAAGTGGAAACTAGAAACCCATGGGCATAGCCAGTAATTCCGTTTGTCACACTTTTTGCATACTATGTTGCTGAGTAAGTATTGTTATTGATAAGCAGAAACGTAATACTTATCGATTATTCTACCACACAACACCACACAACTTGCTTTTGTATAAATAACCAGCATTGCTAGTTTTGTTTCATACAGTTTGGTATAGTAGTACTCTATGTCTATCATATCGATGTAGCAAAGCATCTACACTGTTCAGTAAGTTGCATTTATATTAGCTCCTTATAGTCATACTTGGAAAGATTCTTGCATTAATACATCTGTTTTCCCACACTCGCTTGCTACTATGTCCATTTCTACAAAAGATTCTTCACGTTTATTGATCTGATAAGGCTATATTTTGTTCAGGCAGATGTCTGCCATTCCATTTAGATGCTCTGTGGACGTCAAGGTACAGGGAAGTGATAGTTTATTGATCTTTGCAAACTAACTGAATTAGGGTGTAGATTTCTTTCATAAATACAGTGTATATTGCTGTGTACTTAGTTTAGTCAAGGCTTAAGCATTATATATTAATTCTTTGGTATATCTGAATATTGTTGTAGTGCCACAATCACCCATTTTTCTGTCAATTGGTTAAGTCAAGAAAATGGACCCAATTGTACAAACTGTGCCGTTGTTTTGAGTATGCCCCGGCTGCTAACCAACATTACACTTGCACTGTGGAAATACCAAAGAGGAGAAATATCAAAAGGGCAAATTGTGAATGTGCATTAAGTTTGGTTAAACAAATAGGCCATCAGGAATAACCAAAGACTACATGATTGCCTTGGCAAGAAGACCTGATGCTCTCCATAAAATTGGCAACAGTGTACTCAGTGGAGAGAGCATGCACAAGGACTTTGAGAGAAGTGAGTTGGCTCCAAGGCAAAGGAAGGTGTGATAAAATGTGTGTCTTCCCAGGGCATGAAAGTGGTAGTGAGAATCCTACAACGTAGTTTGAGGGAAACAGTGAAGGCTGGTGAGATGCAGTTTCAATACATGCCAAGGGCAGATAGATGCAATTTTATCACAGAGGCTTACTTGGACAGGAGGCAGAAGCCCTTCATGTGCTTTCTTGAGCTGGAAAAAGCCATAGATTGAGTGTCAAGGAAGGTACATCAGCTTGAGCATGGGCATTGAAGAAAGATTGGTAGTTGCAATCATGGAAATGTATGAAAATGATGAAACCAGAGTGAAAGTAAGAAATGGTTTCTCAAACAGCTGAAAGTGTGAGTTGGTGTAAAGGGGTAAGACCTGTCATGAGATACAAATCCGAGGCATGGGTAGTCAAGTAATGGGAAGAGCATCTACTCAGAAGAATAATACAGCCAATAGTGTAGAAAATGTGCACTATGAACTCACTGGCAATGCTAGACTGAAAAAGCTGCTTGAAACTCTGGGTTTGAAAGACACAATCACTGATGTCACCAAGTAAATTGCAATGCAATGGCAGGAGCATCTTTTTGGAATAGAGGGTGCAGAGGCCAAAAGAAGAGCCCTTGGGTTTGACGTGGAAGGAGGAAGGCAAAGGCAGAGGTTAAAGTGGAAAGATGCTAGTCTGAAGGAGTGTAGTTAGGTTTGCCTATGCTAAGAGGACAATACCAACAAGAAACAAAGAAAAAATGGGGTCGAATCATGGAAGGATAGGCTGTCAGTAAACTGTTGCCAGATGAAAGAAATCCAACATAAGTTGGAATATAGATAGATACATGAAAAAAGCAGATCTACTGTTATCATTAAAATCAAGTTATTGGAATGTTCAATGATCATCAATATATTTGTTTCCATTGAAATCACATCAGAGATTAAGGCTAACCATTTGACTTGATATTTGACTATACTTGTTTTGTGCAAGCTTCTCCGGGAGCTTACTCATTTCAAGTTGCCTCTTCGCCACCTCCCTCACTCCTTCCCCTTCTGGCTACTTCCTAATGGCATCAATCCCAAGGATGACTATTTTCATGCCTTATTTTCTTTCTTTCCACTGCCATTTCTACAATTCCTCTTTTTGAGGGCCTTTTGCAGCACATACCATTAATAAAGTGTTCAAAGGAGTGAATGATAAGGAAACCTAAATTCCATGCAAAAATGATGAGTAGTACCCCCAAAATGACCTAGCATAGAAATGAAGGTGTCAATACTCAGTTAGGCACATCAAAAAGTGGAACAGCTCTTCCTACCTTATTAATACTTTTTAAAGATTATTATTATTGATTTCACCCTCCTCAAGGCCGAAGCCACTACTAGGAACTTGGTTACTTTTATACTTTTTGGATGACAATCTATTCATGCTATTTATGCTTTGCTATTCATGCTATTCATGCTTGCAGTCCCCTCTCTGTCCTACTTCTCAAAACATAGCTTCCCACTTCACAATAGGAGATGACAGAGCACAGTACCTCCAGAATTGTGGCAGACAAGCTCACGGCTGTTTGGGACTCACGACCCACAGATTGTGAGATTCTTAAGGGTATGCATAAATTTTGACAAAGTCATACCATAAAGCTATAAAAAATTAAATAAAAACCAAAGTGGCACAAATATCATATCTATGTCTAAAATATCAGATACTTGTCATATCAGAATAAAAATGACTACATACTTCCAATCATAGACAGCATCAAATGTGAATTGCCTTGGTGGATCTGAAGGTTTCTGGGGATTTTTCAGGTCTACAGCACCTCTCTTGACATCCATTTCAACTACCCTAAAAAAATAATGAGGAAAAGTAAAACACAAATGACAAGCCTTAGCCTGGAGATAGGGAATGAAAATCATGTGTCATGGGGATTGGTACAAAACATGTTGTGGACTAAGAAGAGGTCCTCTCCCCAAATCACATGTGATACAGCAACACTGGTCTCATTCATTTTTGTAAACAATCACAATATTTAGGGAAGTCAATCAAACATATCAATGAAGTGTATACTATTGATATGAAGTGACTAGAAGCATAGGGAAAAGGTTATATTGATAACTGGGATGCCCTCTTGTCCCTAATCATCACTTGAGGGTTACAAGTTTGTTGGTGCTTCATGCATTATTAAATACTACCTTTGATAACTTACATTGATGAAATGAATGGAGGATATTGAAGTGAACTTATACTATTATATATTTTATCTCTTGTGTTTTATAGATCAAAATATTTAATAGAACTAATAAGGAATATAGTTATGTTCGATTCATTGGACGATCTTTATCCATGTTTTGATCTTGGATCTTGTTGAAACTTGGACTGAGCATTTTATTGACTTTGTCACTGACTCAGTAATTGCTACAGTTTGTCAACAATGGTTGTACTTTCGTGTCCCATCCAAGGCTGTACCTTTAAGACTGATGGTGTGGACGTCGTTGGAGCAGCTGCTATTCTCAATCTCCACACTCATGCACACACTAGCCCACACCCTGTAGCTGCTCTACCTCATGCACCCAGTGCCCCAAAACTTGGACGACCAAAGCTTCAACCCAACTCAACCTGTGAAGTATGGAATGCCTTCCTTAGACGCTGGGATACGGCTCTGGTATCACAAATGCAGCAGCCCCTAGTCAACTGTTAAGCCTCATTTCACACTACGTGACGATTTAGACGGTACGAAATGAAACTAAAGTTGACGGAACGATACGATACGCTATTTTGTTCACACTGTGGACGATGGGACGATATTAGAATCCGGGAACTCCAAATTTCGCGCCAAAATGTTGGAACACGTGCTAATTTCTAACAGACGTTAAAAGCAATGCCCCCTACTGAAAATGTTCGTAGGATAGGTGGAAAAAATAAAAAAGTCAGGCTTCAACTCTTTCTCAATCTGCGTATAAGTAGCATGCACGTAAAAGGCCGTCACGTAGTGTGAATGGGGCTTTAAGGGGCGAAATATTGAAAGTTAACAACGCTGATCATTCAATACTGTATGAACTTCAGAGGGGCAACATGTTCCTCAGTATACTTCGTGCAGCACCAATATATTCAACTATTCGAAAAGTTTGTTGATGGTACAGAATAACAAAAGCTTTTAAGTTCAAAATGAATTCGCTATTTCGTGCAGTTATAGTTAACTATATACTTTTCTCCAGAAAATTGAAGGGTGCCCATCCCTCCGTCGCTGAGATACATGCCCCAAATCTTCTTTCGCGCCAGCCCTTTTCCAAACAGATTGTTTAATGCACAGACTTTCTTAATATAATACTTTAGTTTGATCAGTTGCCACCACAGAGAAAGGACTCTCAGTCATTGCTGCAAAGTTGCAACCACAGAGAAGAGAGTCTTCGCTGTGGTTCCCAAACAACTTCCATTTTCCAACTTAGCACTGAAAGTGTTCTTGAAAAGAGGCTTGTCTCGTTTCGGGTACCCAAACTAGTATCCTTGAAGATGGCGTCAACATTGTTATTGACAGAAAGATTCAAGTCTTCGACGAAATAGTTTTCTGCAAGTACTAAAGGATTGGTATTTAAAATCTCTTTTATCTAGTGAAATACATCTGTGTACCTTCTATATTTCACTGTGCGTAGACTAGACCGAACCACATCACTTTTTGCATGCATCTCTTGTGTAAGCCTAGGTTAAGGGTTTACCATAGCTGCCACTCGTCCTATCTGCGGTGCCAAGTCGAAACTGTGAGTCATCTTTCTGTCTTCAGTATTATGAAGAACTGATTTTTTAGTAGTTGTCTTATGTAATCAAGTTCTAAAGGATCTGTGGTTAGTCGCTTCCAATCGGGGATGGCCCTGGTTGCGTATGGAAGTAGTGGAGAGAGTGACTCGGAGACAGAAGAGGAGCCAGTATTAAAGGAAGCATTCCTGATATCGAAAACAGAAACTGTCGACCCTTACGAAGAAAAGAAGAGCAAAGAAGCAATAATTGGCGAAGAGGAATATGCACCAAATCCAGAAGAGATAAATACATTTGATATCAGTGACGAAGAAGACGGATATCCGGAGCAGAAGGCTAAGAATGAAACAAATCAGAAAAGAAGTATATTTGAATTTTTACCTAAACCTCAAAGTAATGAAAAGTCACTATCGGAACTCAACGAGGATGGTGCTAAATTGGGTCGGCTACATGATCTAAGGGAGAACAATGTCAAGGATTTTAAGACTGCAGCGTCTAAAGCTGAACACGAAAGGATAAAGGACCCGAGATGTCCCGGTAACGGTTCTATAACTGAAGAGACCTCACGTGACTCAATGAGCAAAGCTTTGCATAACTTGCCAAAGCCAAAATATGGAAAAGATCCTGGAGGTCAGAAAGAAAAGGCTAGGATTAAGATCCAATTACCAGCTTTAATGGATGTAAGTAGGCCTACAGTAGTTAGCTGATATTGTATTATTAATTAAAATCATACATAGTATACTGGTACGATATGTAGATTTATATATAGTGTATCTATATATGGAAATGTGTTCTTTGTGGTAAGCCCCCAAAATTTGGCAATGCATGAAGTAGTACACATATTGTAGTTACCATGGCTTTTTTGTTGACAATTATCAGGCTGTTACAACAAAATTATTGATGGCACAGTTCAAATCTTATTAAAAAGTCTTTGAATAACAATAAAATTTAATATTCATCAAAATTTGTGCCATGTGCACATGTGCACTGGTACCAGAATGTAAAAGGAAAGGAATAAACTATATATTATAAAATTGATTGTACTCATAACTTAGATATACCTTGCAGTCTACATGAAGGATTTTGTATTACAAAGGATTTATATATGACTGTAGACTGATACCTTCAGTTGTGACAGAATTGGTGAGCAACCAGTTTAAGGCTGTTTCTTATAATGAGCACATTGATAAAGTGATTCTAACATCATTAAACAAGTTCTTCAAACAAGTAGATCAGATGGCATTTAAATCAACTATTTATGTCAATAGGAAAACTGCATTTGTTTTCAACATGACCATTCTACAGTTAAAAGTAATGTTTGAAAACAACCACTTATAGTAGGCATAAGACAGAAGATACACAACCTGGAGGAATGGTGGCTATATGTTACCGATCATTCGATTATAACTAAGTTCTCATATTAAGTTTATTATGCAAAAAGATAGAACATTATGGCATTAGATAAAGGCCATTGTAGATGTATTTTTATAGGTATAGCAATAAACATAATTTTCATGCATACAACTTTCAAATGCCACTTCATAAAATGGTAATAACTATAAGTAGCAAATCTTGTATCTAAACTTACCATATTTAAGAACAGGTATTACCATTGGTAGGAGGCAAGTTAGCTCAGTTGGTAGAGAGCTGGTACACCCTTGGCCATCAATCTGAAAACTCCTACTGTAAATAAGCAGTAAATTGGGTACCTGGCATTAGCTGGGCAAGGATAAAGGAGGTAAGGAAAGGAATAGGCCATCCTACCTCATCATGCTGTGATTCAGGGCATGTAATTCTCTACCACATCAAATCTTGAATGCTCTGTAATAGAGTGTGGGACTACCTTTTATTTTTATAACTATCTGTCTTATATTTAAAAATAGACAGCTTTTTTTCTACTCATATTCTGTATGGGCTATTCTTGTTTCCATATTTAGGTATATAAAAATTTAGACATTCCATTACCCCATGTAAGCATAGTTACTACAACACAACAGAGATGCTCTTGGGGGCTGGAAGCCAAAATAGTACAAATACAAATGTATCAATAAACACATATGATACAACATTTACATAAGAAAAGAAGAATACCCACAGACATGGCACCAGCAGTTTGTTTACATCAGTACTAGAGTTATCAGCTTCCTGTTTACAGCAGCAATGTCACAGTAAAATGACATTATTATAACATGTTATGTCCAACAGCATAGATCATGCATTATCACAGAACACTAGGATAATAATCATAGCAATTCAATGTATTGCAAGCAAATTCTTAAGTGGAGAGTTAAGTATTTTACATAACAATGATTAGCAATACAAAAGCTAAACTGCCGAGCACAATGATTTGGTTGCAAGATGTATGAAATGCTGGATGTATTTGACAGCAATGGTCTTCCCTGATCTTATTGCAACTTAGACTCTCAGGAATCTGATCTTACTGAGGAATATGAGTTTCCACAAACATATATATGCAGATGTGGTTGAGTAATAGGGCAAAGGTAAGAATTGATTATATGTAATGATTTACATACAAAAATGTTGTAAGTATTTGTTTTACTCAACACTGCCAGGAATCGGTGATTGTTTGTGTCACAGTTTCATCCTGTAAGGTTTACTTACAGAAATGATTTGCATGTCATGCAATGATTGGTATGACCTGCATCTGCATTTCTGAGAATTACCAGCAAACTATATTTAGGCATGAGGTCTTGATGCCAGTGACTTAATGAGGCCACCATGAACACTTGATAATGTTTACTAAAATTATTAACTTGGAAAATATACTAAAATTATTAATTTGGAGAATATACGAAAACTGGTAGCCCTGCCCCAAATCTCAAATTGTTCCTTTTCTCTCATTAAAGAAGATGGTTTCCTACTTTTCTTGTTTTGAATAGGTTGATTCAGATTCTGATGATGACTTGAGACAAGAAACAAAGAAGGTTGAGAAGCCTGGAAAGGTACATATTCAGAGTAACTTATTTCTCTTGAATTACTTTGTTGATTTGTCTGATTTGCACAAGATATCATTCAAATGATAACTATGCAGACAGAATATTCTCTGACAAAGTTGTTTCTAGATAAAATACAGTTGAAAATACCATTGACTCATCTTTGATTCTCCTGATTTTACGCTTTGAAGGTGGCTTCACTGAAACTTATTGTGTAGGCTGCAGCAGGTAAATGTTTTATGGGCCACATTAATTGTTTAAAAGTTTTAGAATTGCAGCTCCTTCATACCTCAGTTCCCAATAATCAGTGATTGCTATCACTAAAAACATTTCACTGGCATGCTTGAAGCTGATAGCATAATAGACATTTTAACTAGTTGGATAACTACATAACTGTCACTTGTAGTAGGTATGGATACTATTGTGCTGCATTGGGTTTCTTGCTTGTAAAATTTTGTGTTTGACAGAATTTAGGTACAATTTCATGGTAGTTTTGATATTCTTGGTGATTGTCTTGAGGAGATTTTGTCCCAGGGGATTCTGTCCTTAGGAGGATTTTTTTGATGAGATTTTTCCTGGTGGAAATTCTATTTTAGGGGATTTTGGCTAAGAGGGTTCTGTGCAGGAGAATTTTTTTCTGAGAAGGTTCTGTGCCAGGGGTTGTTTGGCCAAGTAGATTCATAGCAAGTATAGTATATAGTATATATAGTGTTTTTCCAAAGGGAATTTGGTTCAAGAGGATTCTGTGTAGGGGAGATTTCATCTTGAGATGGTTCTTTCAATGGGAATGAGAGATTTTGTCTTAGGGAATTGTGTCACAAGGATATATTCAAGTGGATTTTGTTAGACCAATGTATCTATCTTTGTTTAGCATAGTATAAACTGAGGCCATACCAGAAATTTTTATCAGTTTTCAGAAAGTTTGGATTTTAGTAGGGACTGATTCTGACCAGTTCTGCATGGATAAGTCTGCAGCAAAAATGAGAGTTTTGCTGTCACATAAGGAAGTTGAACTGTGTTGATAGAATACTATGCATGTGCCTTGAAAGGCCTCCCACTGCAGGCCATAAGTTTGATAAGTATTAGATAAAGTGTGCCTTTTGCCACATGCTGGCTTTCTCCTTGATATTATTTTCAAGCTTCATATTTCTCACATATATAAGGAGTAAACATATGCTTACCAGTGAAGTTAATGATCCTTTGTTAATTCTTTGACAAGTGTATATCAGTCATATCAGTCGCAAAGTATAGATTATGGTTTCTAAAACAAACTTTATCGATAAATTCAGGTGCTGCATTAGTAACACAAAGAACACATACCAAGTACTTGCATTTGACACTTGTATCATCAAAATGTGTTAAGATGTAATGTTAAATACTAAGCTAATGTAATAAGCAAGAACATGTCTGTGTTTAAGTGGAATAGGTGGCCACACCACTTTGCCTGTCACTATGAAACTTTGTACGGGTACTCTCCTGGACCAGGGGCAGGTTATTGGTGGGTTTGCAGCCTCAGAGGTGGCAAGAGGCCAAATGTGTATCTCATGAGTGTATTCCAAGTGCAATCTGAACATTGCAATGTGCATATATAGATCTTTTGTTTGCAAATTGCATTAGAAATGTCTGATGAGCATATTCCAAGAATATGTCCTTTGACAAGAACTCAAGCATAAGTATACCTGTATCCCATGAGAGACTTTCAAGTTCATTGACAGTCTGCAAGAGGAAGGGTAGAGCAATGCTTGTAAGTTGTCTTTTGTCACTGCAGCATTCCTACACACACAGACAAGAATATTTGCAGGTCTAAGCTTCCCGAGCAGCACCAGCACATTCATTCAGTGTGAAAATAATATCCACTGTATATACCTTTCTGATTCCTCTAATATTTTTTTGTTTTCATGTATTTTTGCCCACTTAAACATTTTAACATGATAGCGATTATGTCCTCAATGTCATTTGTTTGTATTTGATAGCCATGTTCTGTTTTGTAATTCTTATTAGTCTGGCTCAGGACTGATGGGTTTACTGCCCAAACCAAGGCAAGGAATTGCATTTTCAAACAAAGGCAATCCATTTGAAAGTGAGCGTAGAAGGACTTTAATTCCATATACCTTAACCAAGAAGCAGACTGACAAGCCACATAACAAAGCAAAACAGGAAAAGGAAATAGTCAAACCAACTCACTCAGAGGATGAGGACAGTGATGGTGATGAGCCAGCAAATTTCTTTTCGATTGGAACAACAGATTTAATTGCAACTCCCAGTAATTTAACATCACATGCAAAAACTATAGCAGTTGAACCACAAAAAGTCACTAAAGATATTGATGTACTACAGAAAGCACCAGCAAACAGTAATAATAGCAGAAAGACGGATTATGAATTATCAAAACATAAGCATAGCAGCAAGGGATTGAATACTGAGAAAGTTGCGAACCGTGCTGGGGTAAAACCTCTTTATCCATCTGGCACTGTGCATGTGAAGGAACCAAGAATTACTCAGAACATAGCATCAACTGGCAATAATTATTTTGACACTAGTGACCCCACTAATACAATAGGAGGATCATCTGAGTATAAAATGTCGTTGTCGTCTGACAGTAATGTTACAGGAGCGTATGATAGCATGGCAGTAAGTGGTGATGTCACTGGACCATATAATGATTCAGTCATTGGTCCATACAATCCCTCAGCTGTTGGGGTTTACAATGCTAGTAACTATGATAGCAATGCAGTAGGGCCATACCTTCCAGATGCAAGAAGTTCATGGCCCAGCATGATAAACACTGAAGCAGAATACCATGAATTACAGGTTAGTGAATCCTGCATTACTTGAAATTATAGATGATCCTGTGAATATATATTTTGTAAATGATGTTGTGAATGTTCACTGGAGGGAAACAAGGTGTCCACTCTGCCTGTAAATCTGGTAAATCAAGGACTGGGCCCCTCAGAATTTAACGTTTTCATGTTCTTTTATTTAGTGGACGTTGTAGGAGAGTTTCATAACATAACAGTTAAATGTATCTGGTGGAATCTGTAGTTAATTTATGAAAGCAGCTTCTTAAGGCTCTTTGAATTCATATAATAATATATTTTTTCTCCATTTAACATCTTTTTCCCCATTCATGGGGTTTGACAATGCCCATATACATGGGACTTGTTTCTGGAGCATAGAGCACTTTAAGACCAGATGCCCTTCCTGACGTTGCCAATTGCCTCTCCAGGATTTGAACTCTAACCCTCTTGAATTGAAAGCAAGAAACTTATCCAATAGACCATTGTGGCTCTTGAATTTATATAATAGTTATATCCTAGTATTTATTTTCAAGTTCAACAGCCCATTCTTCTATGTTTATTGAATATATAGACTATCAAATGATGCTGCTGCTGCTGTTTTAACACTGTGCACTCCCCTTTGAAGGGGCTAGGGCAGTGCCCATGTACATGGGACTTGTTTGGAGCATAGAGCACTTTAAGACAGGATGTCCTTCCTGATGTCACCAATGGCTCTTCTGGGACTTGAACCCTGACCCTCTTGAACTGAAAGCAAGGAACTTATCCACTAGACCACAGTGACTATATAGGCTATCAAAATATGAAAAAACTTTAAATGATGACTTATACACGGCAATGAATAGTGATATATGTAAGTTGACAATTTGGGAGGCCATTCCAAGATTCTCTAAACCACTAGCACTCTAATTTTTTGCAAGTACTCAAGCAGGCACTAGTAACCATGAGATGCATGCACTCTCAATAAACATAATAATATATGGCACTGCTGGGAATCAAACCCAGAACCACTTGCACTGAGACACAGATGTCAGTACTTTACTTAACATTGTAATAATTATGTTGACAATTGGGAGGTCATCATCAGTATATGTATCTCATAGCTGCTAGTGTTTTTTCATATGGAAATGGTAATGATAATGGTTTAAGCAAAACAGGATGAAGATTAAGGTGACTAAATTTTTGCATTGTTTAGGTCAGTGGTTAAGTTGGCATTTTTGATGCAGGAGGTTGTGGGTTCAATCCCAACCAGTGTCATATCCAATCATATTTAGTGAGTGCATACATATATGTACTCCCAGATTATTGACTTATCTATTGTAGTATTTAGTTCCTTGTCAGTGCCATATGCATTCATGTGTATTGAGTAGTATACTATGTATTCCATGATTGCTAGTGTGTCTGCCTGAGTGCTTATATATTTTATGTGTTTATATAAAAAGACAAATAAAAGTAACAACTGGTATAGCTGACAAGCTTTCGAAACCAATGTTTCTTATTCGGGCCACTCTACAGTCGGTTCAGCAGATTGATCTTATATCCCGAGAAAAAAACAATAAGACGTCGACAAAAATTCATACAGGTGTTAAAAAAATTCCATGTACAATAAAATCCCTTTAAATCTAATGATAAAAGCAGACTAAATACAGGGGCTAAATATTTACAATTATAAATACCGTCATGGGACAAAACTTGAAAGAATGTAACTTTCTAAATAGGTTAGGTGAGAGCACCCATCACTACCTCGCTTTGGAGCTAAGGTTGGAACTGACCACAACTCAACTTGGAAATCAACTCTACTAGACACGTGACAAAAGGCGCAGCAAACCCACCCAACCTGCGTACTTACTGCAAAAATGTATTTACTGCGGGACCTCGCGCTCATTAAGACAGTTTGATTTAAACACGTTGAGTTTATGTCGTCAGAACGTTTCCTTTAGCCTTCCCAAAGTTTCGGTTTCTCCTGCATCAATTATGAAAAACTGCCAGACTGTCATACCGTTGTGCTCATTTTCTAGAAAGTGCTGAAACAGACCACTTTGACAGACATGCTTATTTTCTCCGGCAGATTTCTTAAGAAAATAATGGAATTATGACTTAGAATAATTGAAACGCAACCTGAACGGAGTGATTGTACTTCCGACGTATTAAATCTTACAAATCTTACATTAAAGTAAGTAAACACTCCTTTAGAGTCGCATGTTAGGTGGCCACATTTTATTTTGTACATGCGACTGCCTTGCGTATCAGTGAATGCATCCGCCTCACAGATGTAATTACAGACTTCACAATTCCGTCTCCTCCTACATGGTGCGCAACCTGGACTGGAGTTCTTAGCTTCCGGTAATTTCGCACGCATAAATTTGTCTTTGAGCGATGTTGCCCTCCTATAAGTTACCATCGGAATATCACTACATATACGCTTATGCTCATCATCACACTGGATAATGTTAAAATTGCTGATAACAATTTCATGAGCTTGCGCACTTAATGTTGGGTGGTAAGAGTGTACCAGATTATCTCTGGAGTCACTTGGTGCGACACTAGACTGAGTAGACCTGGGCTCTAGTAAAAAATAACGTTCTTGGTGCCTAGCTCTTTTGATTTGGTAAGGTACCATTTGCTGAGGGTAACCCCGGGACTTAAGCCAACTTTCTAACTCTGCACAGCGTTTCTCAAAGAGATCATCCTCTGAACATATACGTTTAATGCGCAGAGCTTGACCATATGGAATGCCTCTCATAGTATGAAAAGTATGACAGGAACTAACATGCAAATACTTGTGGGTATCTGTAGGCTTCACATGTAAACCAGTAAAATTTTGTCTTGTTCCCGCAATAACTTAACGTCTAAGAACTCAATTGATGCCTCAGAGTAATTGGAACTAAATTTTAACTTGGGATGTAGCGAATTAAGGTATGATAAAAATTCTAAGGGCCTTGCCTCCCCATGCTCTCATACCACACAAATATCATCTATGGAACGGTACCAAAGTTTTAGTTTCGCAGGGAACCCCTGCAACGCCTTTTCCTTAAAGTCGGCCAAAAAGAATATAGCATATGGCGTGGGAAACTTAGTACCAATTGCTGTGCCCCTAAGCTGTTTGTAAATCTTACTATTGTGGGTGAATTAATTGTTACTCAATACAAACCTTGCTAGTTGTAATTTAGTACTAGTAGATACATCCTTATGTTCCCTAAAATCCATCACTTTCTCTATGGCTGACAATCCATCCTCATTAGGTATACTGAGGTACAGCGCAACTGCATCTATAGTACCAAAAATAGCCTTGCTATCTAATCCATGTAGGTCCCTTACTTTAAGCAAGAAGTCGGTATTATCCCTTACATACGATTTGACATTACGTGCCAAAGGCTGTAGAAAATAATCCAACAGTTCGGAGATTGCCTCTGTATATTACCCAGAGTTGGAGACAACAGGTCGCCTTGGTACATAAACTAAACGTTTATGGATTTTAGGGAATAAGTAAGACTTACCTAATCTAGGGTCCCTAACTTTCAAAAACTTAATAACTTCAGACGAAAGTTCTCCCTGGCCTCCATATCTGATATCACACCTTGCATGTACTAAGCAAATCTTGAGATGGGTCTTCATTGCACAATTCGTAAATGTTAGTATCCATCAAATGGTTGTCTGCTTCTGTAAGGTAATCGCCCCTACCCCAAACAACTACAGCACTACCCTTATCTGCTTCCTTGATTACAAAAGAATCATCATTCATAATATCCTTTGATACCCTGCGCTCTGAAGCCGTGATGTTACTTTAGTTGAACTGTTCTGCTGAAATAGACAGCAGTTCCGTTTCTATCTTAGTGATGTACAGTTCCATGGCAGGGTCTATATTCCTAGGATTAAAATTGGACTTGGGGTTAAACCGTGAAAACGAAGTACTAGCTGTATTTCTAAAAAGCCATCTGAGACGTAGCCTACGAGCAAAGGAATCGATGTCGTTCTTAATCCCAGCCTTATCTAATTCCTTGGGTGTTTTTGAGAACTTCGAACCTTTTCAGAGAAGGGATATTTCGGCTTCGTTCAATGTACGATTAGATAAATTAATAACATTATTGGAGACAAACTTACCAATCCAACGACCCTGTTCAGTGAAAATCTTTTTTGTCTACTCGGTATTAAAATAGAAAAGTCTTTGTTATCTTGTCGACGTGTTGATGACTGCCTGGAGAGAACTGCTGGCTTTGTACGGCGGATACTGGTTCTTTACCATCGGTAACGGTTGGAACCGGGCCTGTAAGAGTGGCAGCATTCTGTCGTCTCCGTTTCTGTACAGTAAAGATCTTTCTTCGAAAGGCCTGGCTAAAATATGTTAAATCCTCGTCAAGGCCACATGAGTCCAACAGAGTCTTTTCCAGTGTCAAATATTCTTTATCCTTAAGGAGAAACGTTAGTTTGCGTCTCCTTTTACATCTTAACTCGCAGTAAAGACAATGTAGGTGCCAGTACATTCCTTCTAACCATTTACAAAATATGTCAGCTTCCACGTTTTGAAGGGGTTCCAGGATGGCATTTCAAAATTCCATTGCTTTTGAGTTCAAATTCCGTAGATATTCCCCTCTTAACAGTGACAATAAGGCTAATTCCGTCTTTTCTGTAATCGTGCTTCATTCTAGTGTAAATACATTTGTAGGTATGTTGAGGCAGATGTTCTTTCTTATGTGAAGGCCTCTAGGAATGACTCCAAAATTTTCACAAATACTAAGGACTGTAAAGTGGTTAATACTTTTAAAAATAGTTTCAGCAACTTTGAAAAGAAGTCTGAAAGTTACCTAAGTCATAGTTGTGTATCCGATAGCAGAACAGTAGCGACAATGGGCGTAGTTCTACACTTTAAGAATCGCTGCTGCAGTCCTTAAGCCATTCCTAAAGCCGATACTTATTATTGTTAGATAAAATAGCAATGTAAGAGGCCCACTCAATTTTAGCATCAAATAGTCACAAGATCGCTTAGGGCGTCACAAGAGTACACATCAGTGGTAGGCAGATTGTAGCAAATCAACACGTGACTTGAACGTTTCCATGGACATTCCCCTCCTTGGGCCCCAGTCCTCCAACAATTTTTAATCAGTATCAACAAATATTATCATTAAGATCAAATCATGAAATAGATTTTAAATTAAATACAGTTAATAACATTTGATGGTCGATAATAGAGGCATAACCCCTTGATTCACCTTTTCCTTAATTTCCTATATATGAACAGCACTTTCACGGTGAACATCATGAAACAACTGCCGAAATACAAAATAGTTTCGCAGTCTCTCCATTAATATATAATTCCTAGCACTCAATGCTTTTAAATTTCCTCCTGATAACAGTCAGCAACTGTTAACTGTCCAGGTATTGCCCATTTTTTCATTCGGCGGGGATGTAGTCTTTTGTTACGGATCTGCTGACTTTCAGGAGCATAGAAAAACGGGAAAATACAAGGGAAACTACAAAAGGGTACAAAAGCTGTTGATGTTTTCATTAAAGTAGTAATTTTTCAGAATTACACATGGCATTTTTAGTTCTTTCCTCCTTATTATAATGTATATGCATTCCCTAAAATTGTACACATAAATACATGAGAAAAAACTCCGCAAATTGTAATGTAAAGAGAATTATCACTCAAATACACGAATCCAAAAGTTGAAAAAGGAAAATTACATATGTGCGTACAGTGGTGTAACTCTCAGAAAATTGGAGAAGGGGGAGGTCCACACCATAAAACGATTAATACCCATACTTTCAATTATAAAGTAAACAGTGAAAAACCAAGGAAGTCACGCCAATGGTTACGCATATCATCTACGCACGACGTCTCTTGAGAGAGCCTAAACGACGGTGACTACATATTGTTAAGGGTGGCAATGATTATGACAGTGATCATAGTAATTCTTCTGCTGATAGTGACAATAATGATAATAGTGACGCGACGGTAATGATGATTGGGTTAAATATCTGGCAAGAGAATCGTTCAAATACAAAGATTAGCATGTCAAGCAAGGTATTAGAGTACACAAGGGGTACGAAAATCCTTACCGTTGCCGCAACTGATCCACTTACGTATGCTAAATAAAATTCTGTCCAAATTGCCTTAGAGCAAATAATCTCCGCATCACAGGTTTAGTTACGCATGACAGAAAGGCCTTGTTTGATTTTGCAGTCGAAAAAAATGTTGCAGTCGCTAAAAGAAGGCTATTTTCTACTAGTTGCTGTATATACCATCCGGCCCCTACAGACATTTTAACCCACCGCTTAATCCAGCTATTTCAGTTGTCAATCTTTTACCCCCCCCCCCTTGCTTATCGTATTGTCGTATTCCAGAGAGTGGACCACTATATAAATACGTATAAAATCATGTAAAAGTAAACAAATCTTCAGTAAATTTGGTGGAGAAAATCGTAATAAAAGTCGTCGCCCCGAGCCTGAAACCAACAAGGTTTCGCTTGTACAGAACATGCGGAGGGTTGAAAGGTTTTCATCACTTACAGGAATATAAGAATCAAAGTATGTTACGGACCCTCTCCATTCTAAGCATATGTGCAATCCCCTCTTCTGAATTCTCTGCTACTTTACACCCCTACCGACGTGCGAGTACTAGATACCCTACATTCACTAAGCAACAACAGCCCAACTCCTGCCCCAAGCACGTCTTCATAAACTACACGCATTTTTCATCCTTCTCATTGTATAAGATTACACCAGATGTATCAACGTTCTAGGTCGTGATCCACCAAGGTAAGTCGAGTAAGCTCCACGTTCAGCGTCAATACACTGCTTCTCTACATCAGCCTTGCAGACTGGGCAAGCTAACGTCGTATCTACCCAGTTTAAAATACAACTTTTGTGAAATCCATGACAACAACCCAGTCTAACAATCTTCTCTGAAGCAGCAAGGGCATCCATGCAAACACTACACGTATCATCATA
>JAAAKL020005586.1:0-19100 GCA_010016065.2 Carybdea cf. marsupialis auct. non (Linnaeus, 1758)
TACACAAGTCTACAAATACACCATAACGCTTGCGATCGGCCATGACTTGCCCATAGTTTCAAAACGATTATTGACTACATCAAATTTAATTGTTTCGCAACCTGAGTCTACTCTCGTCGTATCTTGGCAAGGTGATACTATCTTAGTGCATAAAACGCAGAACAACGAAAAGTACTCTGCATTTCCTCACCTCCGCCTTGCCAATTTTCTTACTCCATTAACTCTCTCAATAAACAACTGAATTCCAGTTTATAATGTCTATGACAAAGGGCGAGGCAGTCGGTCGAGCCAGTATTTTCTTGCCCTATGATAAGAACCTGCCCAATCCAAATATCAGCCCCAAGTTCGGCAAGTTGTGGTCGGTCAATTGCAAGAGGCTTCAGAACTCGAGCCAATCACTTGAAAAGTGAAAGGCAGCTACTGCCACTTGCCAGACAGCTTTGTACAAACAGGGACACTCTTCTATCTACTCAGGCACGCATGGACGTTTTCTGATGTGCTAGTCACAATGTAACAGAGGCAGAACTCAAATTTGTTACAGCTCGTTGCTTATCATCCGCACAAGATATCAGTCAAGAAAAGACAGAGGCTTGCACCCTCAATAGTCTACCTTTGGGCATTTCCAAGAAATAGCATGTCGTTAAGTGCTCCATTAGCCTAGTTTAAGGAAATGTCTACCTGACTGACTGACTGACTGCTTGAGTTACATGCGGTCAAAAATCGGATAGCAGACTTGGCTAGCACTGTTACGAGAGCCGAGAAGTAGTGGCTAAGGTTCCTTGCCGTTGAGATGGAGCTGTATAGGGTGCAGGATATAGCTGGATGTATCCACGGCATCCTGAATAAGGTGAACGTGTTAGACAGCTCACTCTCTGAGAGTCCTTGAGTGTCTGTACACTTTTGTGAATGTAATTTATTTAGTAGTGTTTTCAGAGTCGCACCTTCGACTCATAGTGCACTAAAATAGATCTCGCTGCCGTAAAAGGCCAGGACATCCTCAAATTTAGAGCCGTCCTGAAATTTAGCGTCCAAATTACCCTGAACCAAAGCTTGTAAAGCTGCAAAACTGTGTTGATCAATTCTGTTTCGAATGGAGGACGTTGCTAGAGCCAACACAATTATAGATTCCATTTTAAAACTGTCCTTTGCAGTCTCAGGAGCGAGAGACGTTTCACTTCTGTTTTGTCCTGATCCTTTCTCGGTGGGCTTTCCTTCTATCCAGAAATAGTTATCCATTGCCCTGTAGTTGGTTTTTGTCATATTTGTTGCAGAGTTGGCTGTTGCACAAGTTCATGCTCTAGTGCCTTTCGAAGCGAGGTTTCGAAGAAGCTGACCGCAGATTCCTCCGATCTCATAGATGTAAGGGTGTTGAGTGTCATTAACGCTGTCTCCCGTCTATCTAGTGCTGATGTGCTCTCTTTCTGCAATGGTTTGAAGGCGTACACCGTATCCACAAGGTGAAACCCATAAAGGAATGTAAACAGGATCATTTGAGATCTGCATTGAACTATTCATGATTTTGTCTCCACGTCGATCTTGTCCTGAAGACAAATGTCCCATAAATGCGTAAGCTTTTTTTAGTTGGAAATGATCCTCGATAGAGCAGTGGCCAAGACAGTCAACTTTGTATTGCACAGCTTTGAGATAGATGGCAATGTTAAATTTTCATCTTCCTCTAACTCATGCACCTGGGTCAACACTATTGAAGATGTTCTTTCTCTTTCACGAGAACTTAATCAATACAGTGATCTCGGAAACTGTGTCCATTTAATCACTCAGAATGCTATTTGCTTTTGTAGAGGCTTTTACGAACAGATTCAGTGAGTGACCATGATAATGTCTCTCCATTGTTTTAGGTTGCAAATCTTTGATTTGCTTGTCAACTCAAGATTTTGATCCAAGAATATTACTAGCTCCATCATAGGTTCGGCCATTCAAGTGTGCTAAAGGCAGGTTGCAACGGACCAGAGGATCTTTTATGGCGCTCAAGATGATCTCACTTTTTACGTTAGGTATTTCATAAAATCCCAGGAAGTCCTCTTGCGCCGTCAACGACTCGTCAGCCATCTGTCACAGAGCGGCAACTGCTGCTTACTGAATTGGCTATGTCCATACAGTCGTCACAAACAATCGAAAACAATCCACTCTGAGCACGAATTTCACACGCTTTTTACCCAAGACTGTTAAACATTATGTTCAAGTATTCATCGTGGTTCTCGTGGCGTATGTGTGGTTTTTCTCCGGAGATTGTCGATTTCAGTCTTTCAACTATGTAAGGGTGGTCCTTTGAGCGGAGAAGCAGCAAAGTAATGTAAAGTTATCATCATTGCCGTCATCGTTTCCTCTGAGAGCAATTCCCTGCCGGCCCAAGTACTAGAGACACTCTATGATAACTATGAGATAACGACGTTCCTTGTTTTCCTTCTAAATTTCAGTAGCCCGGTTCATAACAGATATCCCCACATTTAAGAACAGTAACCTGGTATGTTAATGCAGCTTTGTGCCATTTACTTTTCTCATGTTTAGGAAAACGTTTTGGGGCCTTCTTCCAATTCTTGAATGAGGGACGATGCATTTATGAGGGACGATGCATTTATGAGGGACGGTGCATTTATGAGGGGCGATGCATTTATGAGGGACGATGCATTTATGAGGGTCATACGAGAGGGAGGAAGGGAAGCTAAGAAAGAATTTATAATATTTCATGACGTGAGTGGGCGAATTACCTGGCTTTCAATTGTTTCATTTCTCTCTAACAAACATCAAAAAATTGTTGTTTCAAATGAAAATGCAGTTGTGAAACCCAGTGGTAAAACAAGACAGGGTCCTCAGAACGAGTTGTGGTCAACATGTTCATACAACATGTTGCATCGTGTATATGCAGAGGGAAAGTGATGACGTCCCAAATATAAAATTTTGGAAATAGTAAGATTTGACTCCAGATATCTAAGGCAACCGCGGAATAAGCTGTTTCCCAAAATACCAGACCTGTATTGTACATAGTGTTTAAAGTAGAGTCGTTTGAATTTCAAAAGCCTCTGGTCTAACTTTGTTATAATTCCTGGGATCCTCAAGTTAGGATCCAGCATCAAATACTAAGGTTCTGTTAGAGAGATTTAAAACTTTGAAAGTTGATATTTCGGTGTGAGGAAGAGACAGCACTCTCAATTTTGGCCATTGGCGTTCTTACTAATAGGGCAACCTAAAAATTGAAGTTCTTTCCCATAATTCAAATATTTTCAAAATAGTGACGTCACACTATTCCTACGCCTTGGGCTTAAGCAGGATATTTGTTGTTCTCCGCAGTCAACGTTTTCTAGCATGTCATACAGTAGAAGCAGAGAAGGGTATCCGCAACAACATCATAATGAAGCCAGCGAAAGTCAAGAAACCGTTGATGCTGGCAGCAGCGTTCTCTTTGTAAGAACTTGGAGGCAGCAAAACGAAAAGTTTCATTAGGGTGATATTGCTCTGCTATCCCTAAAGCAGATTGATTCGATGTCGGTTCAGATTCATCCAAAATCGAAGGTGCAGTAGATCTGGTTCGGACTCGTTTGATTTAGACGAAGAGACTTTCGTGGGCTGTCCATTAATCTTATTTAAAAAATCATGTATTAACGCAGATTTTCACATGATACTTAATTTAATAACATTTCTAGCAATTCGTGAACTTTAAAATATGAACTCACTGTAGAACGCTGATCTCAATATTTTTGTCAAAGTTGAACTGCAGGTCACACTCTGAGAAAACACCGAAGTCCTCTATCGTGCGTAATAGGTCGTTTGCAGTGTTCTTTATGGCGGGCTAGAACTGACTTCATTTTAGCTACGGAGAAAAAATCCTTATGCAAGGCATTTGTGTTTTTTAATCACTTCCTAAAAGAGGTTTTCAAGAAAGAGGGATAAATAAATGATTGATTTCAACTTGAAACTTAAGTTGGGGCGGTTTTTTATCCTCTCCCAAGTATAGAATACCATGTTATCACGCAATAGGAGATTCTTAAAACTTTCTTGTGTACCATCGACGGCGATGGCTTAGCCAGTGCATGTTATAAAATATACGTCTTTATCTGTCGTTTTTGATACAATTGAAGGCTGATTAGAAAGAAATTGTGGAGATTTGACCAAACTATAATTGCAGAGGTACTTGTAACTTCTTTTCACGTTGATATCTTTTTATATCACCTATGTTGGTTTACTATCAGACAGGTAGGTAAGACAGAACAACACCTGTGCGGAGGAACGCTGGAAACACGAATTCTATCCTTTGAAAATCAATAATTTTCAGAAATACTTAATAGTTTCTAAGAAATGTTAGTGTAAAGAATGATGAAAAACTTTTTAGCAAGTTTGGAAGCATTTTCTGATTACAGGTTAGCTAAGACCAACAGCCAACGTGCGTTTACATATGACATTGAATTCTACCAAAAGAGAAGGCTCCTCTTAGTAAAATCGAGTCAATAAAATGTAATTCTCTCTTTCATTGTTCATATTAGTAGTTATATTACATTTAATGTGCATCGCAGTGATTGTATTGAATTTTAATGGTGCTATAGCTAGCCAAAAAGGTGGGAGCATGGCCCCCAAGCTTCCTGTATCGCTGGGCCTGTAAACACCTTACTAAAGTTGGAATATGTCAATGGCTAAGAGATATTTTTAAGATAAATTCTGTTACGTTGAGCTACACATACTTAATAGAGATAGTACTCACCATAACTGGAATATTTAGAAGTGTTATCGTTGGGAAACACAGGGAATAGCCTCCGATAAACTTTACTGCCATTTTTAAGTAGTTGCTTGACCCCTGTTGTGTCCTGGGCACTAATGAGTTAATTGTGCCACAGGACCAGTGATGGTTATAATGAAGCAGGGTGGTTAAAGAAAAGAAATGTGAGACGGAGAGATGATGGAAGATAAATTTCTTTGGGAAAGTAAATTTTAAAGTGCGTTTGTTCTTTAGTACGCCCGGTATCACAACACCCCATATTCTCTTATGGTTTTTCCACATTTGTCCTCGGTGGCTATACCACTAATGTTCCCTCCGTGTATAGGCCACCACTTGAAGGCCCGCAATCGAGTAATTACAGGATTTCTGGATTTCTCCGAATATAATTTGAAAACAGCGTTTGGACTCGGTGCTCTTCCTTCCTTCAGCCTTGCTCCAGTCCTTGGCACTTCCCCTACAACCTGGTATTGCAAATGAAGGCTTTTAGATAAGTCATTTTTTGTTGCTACATGGTGAAAAATTACCTGTGCAAATGTTTCACCTCGTACTTGCTTGAAGAGCTACAGCCACTGTTATCTTCCTTAAAGCTCCATTGTCAATCTTCTAAACAATTTAAAGCAGATACTGTGATAGTGTATATTATCAAATCAAAACCGAAGATCGCAGTGACTACTTCCAGCTTCATCAAATGTTCCCAATTTCTCTATCAAAGGCCTCTGACTTGCAGTGGAGCAAAAGTTTTGGGCCTTTTTGCCTTCCTATCGCTAATATCTGTGATATCCTACATTGGACCCTGTCAGGTGATGTTGCACTCGGTCTATGTCTCTTATCTCTACGGTCAGAATACTTTCCTATTTAATGGGTGCCTGGAAAATGCCATAAATATCCTAAAGATGGCCAATTTTTCATGCCACAACTACTAAAAGGTGTTTATACAAATCAATATCCCCCTTGTGGCTCAGGCAAACACTTCTCATCGCCCTATAACGCACTCTTCACAAAATCCACAATGATTAAATGCATGTGCACAAAAGATAATTATGTATAAATTATGTATAAAAGTCCTTTTAAAGCAACTTTAAATCCTATCTGTGAGGGTCGAGGGAAAGTGAAACAACAAACGAAATGGCACTGGAAGACTTCCAACTGAAGTTGGCGCATACTGTTAAAAATAAACTGGAGATCGATCTCAAAAGCGAGACACCCAGCCAAAGTAAAGCCAGAGCCATACATCATTGGATTCACTTTCCACGGCAGTTTTGAACAGGAATGCTGTATTAAGATAAAATGTGTGTCGGCTTCCTAGCTACAACTTTACGAGTAGGGATACAGATTTAGGACTTTAAACAAACGAACCGACATCGTAGTCTGTTGCTGGAGTGGAACATTGTGCAACTTGATAATGGATTCCATCTTGGGCCAGTATGAACGATAATCCTCAATGAAATAGATAGCGTTACAAATTATAGGGAAACATCGGAGTATACTACAGTAAGCTTACCAAGGCTTTTATAGCGAATGGATGTGTCTACTTTATATCGTTTGCTACTGAGGGAAATCACAATAGCCAAGATTCTTCGGGCCTATTTCTTGTCCTAATTGCTCCCCAAAAGACACGTTGATGGTTTGATCGCAAACGTTGTTTACTCGATCTTAAGTAGAATGATAACTCATGACAGTTCTCCCTGAATGACGTCACTTTTGGTTTATTGAATGCAATAGTTTTAGTTTCCCGCCGGACTTCCCAAAGCAAAAATTCGAGGTGGATATGGTTAGCAGTTAGCAGACCTTTTTAAACCGTGGCCTTTCAATTCAGAATATGCTACATCGCCAAAAAATGTACGGCTTCCCACTTTAGTTTTAAGAACAAGCTGCGGCGTCCTCTTAAGTTTAGAACCTAAACGAGCGTTTTGGGCGTAATGTCCCCATTCCACTACTTGACTTTTTAGATTTTGGCAATTTATCGGAAATTTGCTTTTTCAAAATTGTTTTTGTCATCAGTGTCCCGTTTTCTTCTTTGATGTCATTTGGAAACAAAGTGGTCGTACCGGCGGGCTTTGATAAGAATCTGATGGCTTTGGAGTAGCTTTTTGCCCCCTCCATTTCTCCTCTACTTTAAATTCCTCACCATTATCATCTGACATTTTATTATAAATTCTCCTAGTGGCAGTCTTAACTATTTCTTGTCACTGAGAAAAACTGCTCCGGAATTCCATGTTTCTGTCCTAAGAACTTTTTTTTGATACAGGGTTTTGTTTCAGTTTTAAAAGCAGTATCAAATTTAGAAAGATCGCCAAGCAGTATGTTAGTCCAAAGAGCAAGGTATAGTAATTTGCATTTAGGCCACTGAAAAATATCTGGCATATGATAGGTACAGGTATTAACATCAGCATTTTCTTTCTCATCTGACTCTAACTCTTCATATTTGAATTCATCTTCAAAGAATAAGTGTATTAAAGACTTCGTTGAATATTTGGTAAGTTTATTTTTTACCTGAAGCAGGGCCGGGTTTTCAAAGTTTCTTGTGCTCGCAGAGACTGGGTTTTAACATTATTTATAGATTTAGCGAGGAAATCCAGTGCTTCAAGTGCCCTTGACGTTGCCACGCTTGAGCTCAGTAGGGTACGCGTGTGACTCGCAATCTCTTCCAGCTTTGAGAGAGAGCTGCAATTTATCATCCTACCAAGGAGAAGCATGACAAAAAGTCTGACATGACTATCTTTCTACGGAAAACGTCGGTCAGTGTCCTACTTCACAGCAACACCCTGCATTGTATTGAATGTTCTGTTAAGGTATTGCTCTTGGAATAGAAATCTTTTGCTGTGGCAACAGAGATTATGAAACACATTATATGATTATGAAACACATTATGAAACACATTATGTGTTTCATAATCTCTGGTGGCAAGGATTAGTGCCCGATTGAAATCCAACGATATAAGTCTAGGGTTTGTCATTTCAGTTTTACTATATTTATGCCACTCTTTCTCGTGCATCACCCTTAAAAAAGTGTTCGATTGAAAATTTGCCATGGTTGTAATATATTTTGCAACTGGCAAGGGTGGCCAAATGTTGTATGGGTGTCTAGTTATCGCTGCGTAATCAAGCATCCTCCTATTCCCTTTACTTCCTGGGTAAGTGAGCCAGTTGGTTTCAAATGGAGAATATCGTGTCGTGCATGCTCATGAAATAGAGCAACCATCGCTTCGTCTATGAGGACAATACTTACTTCCTTTTCATTGATGATGGTATCCGGAGAACTGATGAAATACTCGCCCCAGATTCATAGCCTCAATTTGATCTTCAGATTCAATTTTGATCATTATAAAGTTAGGAGCTTGGCAATCTATCTTAAATTATTTGATACATTTCTATTTTTAAAAGACTTGTTTAGCCTTGGTTTTTGTATATGGCACAAGAATGTCATTATTGGGGCCCAGGGCGTTCATGGCCCTGCAGTGGAGGCTAGTCAAAGACGTGCCTACAAATAGAATGCTAGGTAATTTTTGTTCCGAGTATGCTCGTGTGCTGATGGTCTTCTCTTAACAGAATGAGCTGTTACTCAAGCTTCTAATGTATACTTTTCATGGGGTTTTGTTTGGTATACAGCACAAATATGTTCTTGTCCAATCACGCCGCAGGCTCCACTCCTGGTGATGCCCTTCCGTCAATTCCTTCAAGTTTCAGCTTTGCAACTATACTTCAACCGCATTCGGCTGGTGAAAATCGTGTAATTTCATTGTTTTCGTACCGAGTTACTTTGATATTTTCCTTTATATATTTGTTTCATGTTGTTTATTTTGGGCTTTCTGCTATGGCTCTTTTCAGTACGAGAAGGGCTTTCGATTATGCAATTTCTATTAAAATGTAATGTCATGACTTGTTTCGGCTGGTATAACATTCCGATGGGTTTGTTTTCATTGGTAAGTTTGACGATGACTTTTTTATTAGTGACAGTCCTTTTCTTGTCTATTATCGGTATTTAGGGACAGTTTTTATACCTTTTTTTGACTTTGGATGAGGTTCAGCCTTTTGCAAAGACTTGTTCAAACTTGCAAGGTCATTGAAATGATATCAAGCATGCAAAGTGGATACAAAGTACGGAATGTTTTCTGTCGAATCTTGATCCAGCTGCAAATACTGATCGGTTCAATATTGATCTGAAGAGGTTGAGGAAGCAAATCCGACCGTTGTTGAGTAGCTTAAAACAACAAGACAGAAAAGGCTCATATCCGTATAGAACATTTAAAAGAGAAATTAAATCAATTTCGTTTTCTGTCGCAAAATGCTGTCAGCATCACCTTGGTTCCCCTGAGAAATCTTTAAGCAGTTCGTAGTTACCTCCCGACTTATAGATATTTTGAAGGTATCAATTCGAGATTTGATTAACCTGTAAAAAGGTTTTGCGGTCGCAATCTGCCATCTTGCTTCCTGATAAGCAGGTTTTGCTGTCACGCCCACTACCTCGGAATGGGAATGGAAAGACGCTCCATATAAGAGGTTTCAGATAGGTAGTGGTAAAACAACTAAAGCACGCTAAGGTCGATTGGTATCAATATAGTATAGCTACATATGTCGACTTTAAAATATGAAAGTCTCCCAAACCCCCGCTTTAAAATATTGCGACCTTTGAGACAGAGCATTCTGGAGACTTGCGTGTCAGACTCTAGAAAACAAATAATACCAGGAATGGACACTCTTTTCATGGAAATTTAGTATCAAAGCAACTACTATTTGTCCAGGATTTGGTGGTTCTGCTGTACATTTTCGTTCTTCTGAACAGGAACCAAGATCACTTACAAAGACAGGGTATTTTGAATCCGAGCGGAATTCATGTCATGATATGTTTACATCATATGTGGCATTGTTTACGACCTCACCCTATTCGTATCGAGCTGTTGGGTGCGATGGTATGGTCATATCCTGCGCCTGCCTCCGAGTCATCCAACCCGCGCGGTCCTGGACTTTAGTCCGTTTGCAGAGGGATGGAGACGCCCACGAGGCGCACCTCGCACTCGATGTCGTCGCCAAAGATCTGCTATCCTGTGGAGTGCCTCCACCTCGAGCGTAGCAGCTCGCTGCCGATCGTCAACACTGGCGAGCACTTGTGTTTAAAGCACGGTGCTCGAGGATTAGTGAGTGAGCGAGTCTTGGGTGCACTTCTACATTGTAAAGGGGGGGGGGGGGTGATTCAACCCCCAGTCAAATAAACAGTTTTGGTCCAACACTGTTGAAATTTGGCATGCTGATAATGCAGGATAAAATACGCTACAAAATCACCAAGTTTCGACTTTTAATGCAAATATTTTGCAGACATAAGTACATAACCATTTTAAGGGGATCATGCTTTTGAATTTATTTGGCAACTATTAGTGGTAGAGTCCTAAAATCATGCCCTTTGAACGTGTTTATTGATGATCAATACCTGTAAAGCCTTTAATCATCTGCTATTTGTCTATGACGTCATTACCTTTGTACGGCATTGTTTAAATTTTCAACGAAATACTTAGTTCAATAAAGACACATCAGTCATTCACTTGTCATAAATACACGAGAAGTTGTTCATGACACTCCGGCATTACAAATGATGCTAATAAATGAACATCAGAACCGACTATCTAAGATAACAGGGATTCGATCTCTTCATTTGCGACCTCTCATTGTACCTCCTGATTAGCAGAGAGGAATAAGCCTCGTTTGAGGGCAGGATAGCAAAAATTTGGTCTTTAGACATGCTCTCCTCCACGGAAATCTTTCGTAAAAGGCGAAAGATTTGTTCGCTGCTGAAGGAAAGCCATCTCTTCATTTGCCGCCCTCTAATTTATGAAGCAATCAGCTTTTGAAATATTCCCTATTATTCCAGAGCAT
The DNA here is from genome assembly GCA_010016065.2 of Carybdea cf. marsupialis auct. non (Linnaeus, 1758). Classification (NCBI taxonomy): domain Eukaryota; kingdom Metazoa; phylum Cnidaria; class Cubozoa; order Carybdeida; family Carybdeidae; genus Carybdea; species Carybdea cf. marsupialis auct. non (Linnaeus, 1758). The sequence continues at coordinate 10,594 of JAAAKL020005586.1, forward strand.
AGAGGAGGATCATACGAAACCTTCATAAGGAGTCAAAGGGTAAGGTTTGGCAAAGAGAGCTAATTAAAAGATTGGCAACGGTGATGTGATGGTATTGAAAACAGCGATTTAGTTACTAGCTAGATTGTGCATTGTGTCTTTATATCACAGCAGGACCGGAAGTTGGTGTGACCAAATAAAATCTATGTGAATATGTGTTAAAATGAATTTTAGTAAACGTCACGAAATTTAAGGCCAAAATGTTACATCGTTTTAGAGCAATCACGATTTAAAATCATCAGGGGTTGATTCAACCCTCCCTAGGTAGGAATAGGGTTAAGAAGCACATTTCCCAAGAATATCTTCACCCAGTCATTCCCGCCCGTCCATACTTTGCCCTGATGAGCGCCTTATGCTAGAACTTGTACAGTTTTCACTTGCTTAAGTATACCACTCTGTTTTCCACTCCCCAAGCTAAGAGTTATTTGTTCAATTGTATTTTCTGAAGAACTAGATTCAGATATAATTCCGGAACTCCGGCGTTCAAGTCTATATTGCCAAAAGAGTACTAGTACTCGTGGTTATTTCTTTCCGGACTGTGCTTATTAACACGACTGGATATCAACTGTGTGCGGAGCTATGAAGTGTCCAGTTTCTCTACAACTACCGTGGATAGTAAACATAAACGAGGCCTTGTTTTTCTATGAAAGCAAAACCAAAACAAATGGCTACATGGATAAAATTGTGCCCCTTAGCTCGATTGTAGGACCGCTGCTAGCTAGACTACCGATTGTATGCTGCACACCCCTCTCCAAACGGGTTGTACATGGGGTACCCTGTGATGGTCAAGTTTTCGTCAAAACTTGGATAAATACGGTGGCACAATCGTATTCCTACTTTCTTGACTTTCTGGTGATCAATACACGATTGCTTTCAAGGAATTTTTATTAAAATTGATAGTACAAGACCGTTAAACCTTTATACGCTTGAAGCTCTTTCGACTTTGTTGTGCAAGTTTCTCACCACAGAGATAGGGCACGTAATGCTTATCCCGCAAAACTTGTAGTGTAGCACTTGCCCCTAGTGCTTTCACATGAATACAACAGGCGAAGAGGAAGAAGCTACACTGGCTTTTGCTGCCATTGGTATTACGTCTCAGTCCTGCTCATTTAGTAGTTTAACAAAGATCAACAAATGGCCCTGTCTTCTATTATTTGATGTTTCACCTTATCCTACACTGTGTTACGTTCTCTGTTCTTCAGTACAATATCGCAGCAACTTCGGCGAATGTAGCTAAATCAACATTGTTTAGTCTAGTTGCATGCTGTCAGGGAAAAGAAATTAAAAAGTTGTAACAGCCGAGAACTCTAACCTTGAATTTGTTTTGCCAAAGGAATAAAAATACAGACAGGGTCTTGCAAGTAAATGCCATTGCCATGTTGCAATAGCTGTCAAAATAGAAGCTTTTGCCTCGTCAAAACAAAGCTAATGGACTGCAAGGATTATTGATCATTAGAAACGTTTTCAGAAACTTCAGTGACGTTTCGAAATGTAAATTAAACGTGTAAACAAAAAATGATAGCCTGCGTATAGAAAAGCGCGGAATGGGAAATCTGCAATTTATGATCTTGACACCATTTTCTCAGTATTAGGAGCTTAACAAGCTACATTTCCCATTTTCAAAACTCGGCGATGGAAAACGACCATATTCAATGATGAAGATATAAAAGCTTTCTTCTAATGACAGTCTATCTATGCAACATACAAAACAAGTTTACACATTTTAACACAATCTCTTCGAATGACCTCTTTTCTAGTATCAACAAACTGATATCATTCATGGTGGTCACGACATCTGGCTCACGAAGCACGCACCACATCACGTACTCGAGGCACATACCCGAGTAGAGGGATGTAGACCTTCTAAATAAATCCCACAGCATACTTTTATAGGAACTCTAGGCACAGCCCCCAAAACATAAATCAAATGTCTCGAACATCTACATCTGGACAGATCCAAAACGGACCCTTCCCTCTACTAAACAGTTTATACAAACCTATTTGATAATGTAGTAAATAGTGGAAAGGCAGGGGGGAGGGGGGTCTTCTGCAAGTGTTTTAATTATCTTAATCATATCAATTGCACTTTATTCCAAGATGCACTCTGCTGAAAAACCGCTCTCACTCTCTCTCGAAAGGTTATTCTTATTTACTTGACTGATATGTGGTGCTACGATAAAAACCGACCAAAAAATTTTCAGTGTAAACAAACGTAGTAGCTACCACTATAAACGATAATTGTGATCATTCGAAAGGTATTGAAATCCTAGGTGGTCAGTGCTGGTCCAAATCCTCAAACAGTTAGAACATATGGTCCAATAAAAAGCTAGCGTGTTTGGTACATTCTTATGAAAAATCCGTTGCAGCTGTTACTTGTGCTAATGTGATCTGTTGCATGATAATCCATGCAGCTCAAAACATTGTAAAACAATGCATTAAGTGAATTTAAGTGAATTTACTTTTTAAAGTGCAAAACTCTCTATTGCAATCCCAATGCTTCGTCCATCTACACAACCTACATTGCTGTAAGAGCACTTACAAGTAATTTACATGTGTATGAAGGTCAAACCGAAAATCCTTGTTATAAATAAGAAAGGTTCCCACAGTCGACTTCGTGATAGATATATACGTGTGCCAATGACTTATTTTCAAGTTTTCTATCCTGAAAAACGTCTTCTTGCATACGCAACACCATTTTGATCTGTGAAAGTCCCCAAACATTTAAGTTAGTCCACTCTTTCCACGATATGAATATAATAAGCCGGCGTTTCTACTTCATTTAGAGGCTGGAAATCTCCCAAGACGGTATGTTTTGCATTCTTTCCGAAGACCCCTGTTATGAGCTTGTTGAAAGATTCTATGAGATGCGGGTAGTAAGAAAGTCGGAATTTGCTAAAAGAGGAAGAAATTGTGATAGTAAGTTTACGGTCAATTATATAAAGGAAGGTACTTGAAGCATATCAAGACAAAATGTACACTTGGCAAAACAACATCAAATCTAAATTAAAATCACTAACAAAATCTTGAAGTGCAAATAAATACGTTTAATCCTATGGATTTAATATCCTGAATGGGGACTCATCCATTTTCGTATCACGTTGCTAGGAAATCTATTGTTAAGATTTGGCATGGAAACCAAAGATGAAGCTCAGATGAATTAAGAACGACTTGAATTTAAAAAGAGATAAAAACTATGCGGAACCCGTTTGCAAAAAGCAGATTCCAGCAAAACCCTCCCCTTACCCACCATTATTGGACTGTTAACTTAAACCCAGTTATATCATGCGTGTACTACACGTAATTGACGGATGCGAACGCGAGCAGGGTTGCCAAGTGGCTTACTGGGAGGCCACATTTTGAGAAATCTGGCCTAATTCAAGGTCCTTTGGCTACAAATTGATTGGTTTGGCCTCGAACCTCATTTTGGCTACATTTTGGCCTCCTTCAGAATATTAGATCATTTCCTTTGAACCCCCCGAAATAACTCTTAGATGTTAATGAAATGTGTTGATTGAGTAATTCTATACCCTTTGTTTGAAAAATGTATTATAATTTGATAGCAACTTTTGTAAACGGATACCGACCAGAAGGTCCCAGTCAGGAGGCATTGTCGCGATCCAAATGTATCAAATGCTTTTGCTTTACCATGAATTTGCATTGCGACTTGTATAATTTCTGTGTTGCACTATTAGTCATTCATGTTGGTTTATTGAAATAGAAGCAGATTTGTATCAGTTGTGAGAATGAGAAGAGATAGATCTATACTTATGATACCAGTTACGACAGTGAACAAAGTCTCGATTCTTTTTAAAGCTGTGGCGACCAAATGTAAAGGGAGATATGATAGTGCAAGGAAGTATAAGAAGTTTTGGGAAATGCAGTATGCTTGGCTTACGCAGTTTACCGATGGAAAGGGCAATGGATATTGTGAAATGTGCCGTAAAACATTGCAACTAAAGCTTTGGTCCACATCTAAGCACGGATCGTCTTTAGAACACACTAATAGAGTCAAGGAAAGTCAAGGAATGAGACTACTATTTTTGGAAAAAAAGAGAAACCCTAGTACCACGACCAGATTGCAGTTGGAATAGCATGTCATTGTTCAGTTGCTGCTGTCGACAATCTCAGTGAAATAATGGTGCAACATGGTCACAAGGGTACGCTTGCAGACATAAGACTCCAACGAACAAAGTGCAGCAAACTGATAACTGAAGTTGTAGCTCCACCTCTGAAACATCGTCTGAAAGAAGACTTAGCGGGAAAAGATTTTGCTATACTCATCGATGAGTCCACTGATGTTGCAGCCAAGAAAAATCTTTACATTTGCCTGAGGAATTTTAGTGAAAGGGAAGAAAAGATAGTGATGGCTTTTGGGGGGCTCACTTGAGGTGGTGCAAGCATCACGACAAAGCCTGTTTGATGCCTTGAAAAAAGATATAGAAAAGATAGGGCTCGACGTTTGTCAGTGCATTGGACTTGCGAGTGATGGTGCGTCTACGATGGTTGGAGAAAGGAATTAATTGTTTGGTCAAGGATCAGAGATGCTTCACCAAATTGCATCATGATGAAATGCATCTGTCACTCTCTTGCGCTTAGTGCGCAACATACTTTTTTGAGAAGCTGCCTTCAAATTTGGGATTCCTTCTTACAGAAATACCAAAATGGTTTTCAAAAAGCATAATCGGAAGAGAAGGTTTTGTAGATTTGGCACGAGTTGTGGACCCAAACCTTGAGCAGGCAGGCAAACCTTTGCCACTTCAAAAGATGTCAACAACACGATGGTTAGTGAGAGGAAAGGTCATTCTTAATCTCCTGGTCGATTGGGAGGAGCTGAAGGTATACTTCACGGCCGCTGATGCTCTTTAGCATGCTAAACGACCCGATCAACTACATCTATTTTCATTTCCTTTCACTACTTGTGACCGAGTGACTTCCTTTTTTCAAGTGACCAATGCCAATCCAGATGACCTGGTGAAAGAACTATTTCTGCACTATAGATCACGTCGTGCACGTTTGTATGGACAAGGTGGAGATACATTGCCTATTTCAAGAGTAGACTTTGGCACAAAGTTTGTGATGGAAGCGCAAAAGGGTTGTTTCTGGTGTAGTAGATACAAATTCTACAAAAAATGCGGTTGAAGAAGTTTTTAATAGATGCCAGAGTTTTCTCATGGAAGCCTTGAGCCAAGTGAAGAAAAGGCTTCCAGTAAGTCGAAATGTGTTAAAAAAATGAAACAACAACAAGTGCATGACATAATGAAAGAAAGAAGCTTGGTTAAGGATAAATCCCGAAAAGTAGTCCATGTTGACTGGGCTTCACAAGATGTTTTCTCTGGGGAAATTCCATCAGATGCTGTACAGTACTGGGCTAGAGTAAAGACGTACAGGATAAGTAAAGGGGAGCAACCCTTTCGTCAATTGGCAGAATATACTCTGGCATGCCTTGCTACGCCAGTCAGCAATGCAGTTTGTGAGCGCATATTCTCCAATGTTACATGTGAAGACAAAACTAAGGAACTGGATTGAAAATCAAATGCTAGATTCCATTGTTCGAATACGCACAATGCTCAACTTTGGAGAGAAATGCTGCAGAGACTTCAAAGCAACGATAGATATGCTGAAACTCTTCAACACCGCAAATTTATGTGGGACAAAGGAGCAATAAAAAGGGGCATCAGACGACATTACTATTTCTGAATATTTGTAGGTTATTTGTTTTTCAGAAATGTAATTGGAACCATTCTTTATTGTATTCATTGCTACTTTGGCACTAAAATTCAGTCTCATATGTTTCAATTTCATCAGTTTCTATTCTAAACCAGATAAAAAGTTTTTCTAAGATATTTGAGCATTCCCATTGTAGATTGTAAATCGAGTTCATCAATCCTGTTTGGAATACATTCTACAAACGTTTGAGATATTAAGTTTTAGTTAAAAAATTATCTTATTGTATTCATGGATTTTAATTTCGTAATACTATACGTTGTATCTGTTCTGATAGTACGTTTCTTTAATTCAATCATGTAGTAACGTTACTGGTGCGCATGCGCAAAACGACGTCGCTGGCTAGGAAAGAATTTGCCCTGAACGCGAGAGAAAAAAGGCTATGTAAAGCGACAGTGAAAAATTACCTTTCACGACGCATTACTTAGCAATAACAGTGAATGGCAGACAATGCCCAAGGCACGTTGCTGCAGTTTTTGACAACTTACCTTTTCCCTGAGATTTCAACAGTCGGCTATGGCTTAGAATATAGTGCAACTTTAAAGGCAACATCACTACATTTGTGTGCATATTTTCGTCAGTCTATTTTGAATGCTACTTAAAACTGCACGAAATAGTGAAAACATTTCAGTACTGAAAAGCTTTTTCGTCTGACACTCCTCAGAGTACAAAATCGTCAGAATTGAGATAGGAAGAAATACAAGTTGGTATAAGTTCTATTGATGAATGCTACCTTGTCGAGTCTAATGCATCTTCACGTTTTCGTTTTTGACTTGGCTCATCTGCACCATTTTGTCCATCGTCCTGCTGTATGATGTGGTAATCTAACGTGACCATTCTATAATTTCCATCCACAATAAGTACAGATGTCTTTACGTCAATGGGTGCATCGCTCTGGTAATGAAACAAATTAAACAGTAATATAACAAGAATAAAGCAACAGGATAAGAGTACTGTAATTTTGTGCTAAAGATGACCAACCAATACTACGTACATGACATCATATCATTACTATTGCATGAGTGCAATAAAAAGCTTTAAGAAGTTAAAAGTTTTGAAAATTACTTTGGAGAACTTTTAAAATTTTAGTATGCACACTTAATCATGACTGAAAAACAAAAGTGTAATGACAATGGGTAAAGAAAAGCCTGTATATTGTCATCACGCTTTGTGCACACTTCTGTTTAAAAGTGTTGATATGAACCTTTCTTGTTAGTGCATTATCATCTGCTGTAAAAACTTTCAGCATCTCACAATTATCAAGTCCCTTAACTTCTGAGAGGCATCTGCCTCTCAACATTATCCTTAAGAAGTCTATGCATTATGGAAGATAGTCACCCGTAGGGAATATCCCCAGCATACTTAAAATATACAATACAAAAATGTGTTTAAGAATTTAGACAAACCCTGTAAATATTATACAACCTCATAATGGATAGCTACTTAAAGTACCAACCATCACCTTTGCATCTGAACATGATGTTAGATTGAGAAAGAGCATCAAGTAGGCTTCTAGAATGTTTGAGGAGATTCTAAAGACACGTCTAGCATCTCTTTAAAGCCATTGGAGTAACATGATTATAATGATCATACCTAGATTTAGCTATCATCATTCTATTCTAGGTCACAGTTCATGAATAGATTATTTAGTTCAAGCATTTTAATCACAGGCCCCTGAATTTGCTGTGGCTTTGATATTCAAACTACCTCTAAAAAGGAGTAAAGCCAGAAAAGAGGCTTTAGTAAACATGGAGTCAAATATGTGATGGTACTATGAACCTTCTTTGTTCAGGGGAGTACGTTATCAATCAATTGTTTCACAAAATCTTCCAACAATTGTGCTCTAGATGCAATTTCTCAAAATTATAGGGAGGAGGATCAAGGTAGTTTTCTACAGGCCACACAGGTCAAGATAACAATCAAGTTGCCATTAGGCTCTTCATGTTCTCTGTCACTTTTACAATTAGTGTGCTTATTGATGACTGGTGCATTTTCTCTTCTACCTAAACTTGTAAAGTTACAATCACTGCCATTTTATTATTACTATGTGCAACTGCTTATTAGTAACCAATTATCTTTAGGATCTACATATCATGTTGTTGTTTGTTATATAAATAATTTTTAATTATTTCCACATGTATAAATTATAAAATTAAAAGTAATTAATTCTGAAAAAGATAATATACAGATAAAATCTATGTTTCCTCCTCTCACACTAATTTTTATATCAAAAACAAAAAACATAATATTTAGAGCAAAAGCATATAGATAATTTTAACTGAAAACTTACTGAATAGTAGATATTTTTCATTGGTGGCTTTCCTCCTTTGATAATATGATCATAATTTCGGTGGTCTATAACAAGGATTCCACCAGGCTTCAATGCCTCTCTGAAATTTTCTATTGCCAGGTAATGGTTTTTCTGCTCCCCATCGAAGTCTGGCAAGTGAGCAAATGAATTTCCCATACAAATAAGGGCATCGTAGCCTCCCTCTGGAAATACAGCCTCAGATGCATGAAGACTCAGCCAATTTCCCTCCTCTATCACTGTAGAAACAATGACCAATACAAAATTAGTAATTGGAAAAACATAGTTTTTGGTGCTACACTGACAGAGTATAAAACCAAAATGAGCCATACATGGTTTAAACTTTGGTCCAGTTTGTATCTGCTACAATTAGCCAACAAACAGACACCAGTGTTCTGCACTAGCATTGACACTAGCAAAGACAGTGCTTAATGCA
>JAAAKL020005587.1:0-19097 GCA_010016065.2 Carybdea cf. marsupialis auct. non (Linnaeus, 1758)
GAAGTGAATGAATGACTGGACTTCAGTTGTCCCAAGAATGACGTGCATACGATCCACGACTGGAGTTTCGGACAGCCCTCGCGGAAGTGCAGTGTCATAGTTTCGAAACCGCCACTGAGAAAATATCTTCGCCGTCATGCCGTCAACAGGAAGATATTCAACACTACAGAACACGTAGCACTAATTACAATAATGCTCCTATGACATTATGATATCTCGTTAAACTATACAAGGTCACTATCGTATCTTACCAACTCCTTATTTTTATTCAGAACAATTTGGTCTATTCAGTCTTTGCTTATAGATCTATAACCCCGCGAAAAGGCTCTGAGATATTCAGTGTTTTTCCTGTCCTCTGGGCAGGCCAAGACATCACAAAATTATATTTAGCAACAGCGCCTTCTGCGGAACTTGCGTATGGAGATGAGTCTTCTTCATCGTTGTATGAAGTGACACCCACCCTTGCCACAACACCCAACCTAGTCATTGCAACGTAATCACACCGAATTCGATTATTGTAAAGAGCCCCCTAACATTCAAACTTAGATCCCGATGCAGGCCAGGCAAAATTAAATCCTATATTACAAAACATTTTAAAACCGTTGGCGGCCTCGCGGTAGATGCCCCCGAAAGATTGACCGCTCAACTGTTCAAAGATTATCCACAGAAGCTGCCCAACTTCTAATTAACAAATTACCTCACAAATTAGCATGATTGACTAAGTGGCACTAAACGTTTTCTTACCATGCTGTTCTTGAACTACGGCAAACCTTGCTTATGAGCGGACAAAGCTATCATTTGAAAGTATCAAGCCCTTAAATTCCAAGTAGTTTAAAAGAGAAATACACAGATATTCACCAGAAAGCATTTTCGTAGGTTTGGGCAGTTAGAGTTCTAGCTATACCATAAAATGTCTTCTAACTCCCATTCTTATTAGAGTAATTTTGTACGATTATGAGGTGTTTTTTTTCAAATATAAGAAATAGTGAAGAACAAATCGAGGCTGCAACACGCCTCAGGATTTTACAGATATGGGTAAATGCCTGACATGTGCAAAACATGAGTATCTGGTAGCTTTCTTCGCACACCTTGCTCACGTCTGCATTACGTGTGACTGATTGGGAGTTGCGAATGTTTACGTTGCACAAAGAAATGTAATAAACCCTTATCCCACTCTGTGTCTATACAAACAAATAGTGGTGTGATTAAAAGAGTATCTGCAATAAAAACATATAAAGAAATTTTAAGACTGAAAACGGGCAAAAAATTTAAAAATAGCAAGACTCCATCAAAATGTACTGGCTTTTACTTTTTTATAAAGAGTACGAGCGTGCTACTATTGTATTTTTAATTGCCCCTATCATTCCTCTCACCTAGAACATGTGGATCGACTGTTTTTTCTCTTTTCCTTTGCCTACTCTAGGACTCGTTTCTCTCAGCACGAAAACCATATTTGTTACTTTGTTCTGTTTTGGTGTTTTTCAATGTCCACTGGGAATGACTTTTGAATCAGATTAAATTACCATGGCAACCTATGATATTGACCAATATCCTTTAAATCATCCTGCCAGTTTTCTCTTCACTAAAACACTAACTCCATAAAGATGCTTTTCTCCACTCTAGAGGTGTAGAACATGGTCGTCTCTTTCCGTACCATTTGCCTCTGTCCATCTTTCTTCCACCATACTGAGTTATGACAGATCATGTCACTGATACAATTTTTCATACTTCTTTCTCTAAATAGGATCCGTATATTCCATGTTGAAAGTTTCAAACACATGCTTTTATCCTCCATGACTAATTAATCAAGTGACGATTGCTCTACAGCGCTTAGCTTACCCTCTCAGCATCAGCAATTTCCACCATGTCACTACCACAGTCATAACTGCATACAGTATCTGCTACTTTCCTGTTACTACGTATGATAATAAACCTGCAGGGGTCCTAGGTTCGCCTATATTTAAATTTTTCATAAGTATTGCTACAATACAGGGTTAAACTATGGTATTAAATACTTTTTAAGTCCCAATCGCGTCAAAGTTAAATGGCCAGGTAATTCTTTGGGGACTACATTATGGTCTCTTGTGTTATTTGACTTGCTGTGATGCACTACAGATCGTTGACCTTCCAGACCTAGAATTAAGTTCATCCGCTTCTTCAATCATTCAATTCTTTAACTGCCTTAGGGAAATCGTTCCTAGCTCCACCAGCTAACTGGCTCTTTACATAGCTTTACATGCCATCCGAGGCAACTCAACGGATCAAAGTGGACAGTGTGTACTACTGTGAACTTGAAGCCATACGTGAGATGGTGAAAGATAGAGAGAGGACCGATGGTCCCACTCGTACCAATTGTGATATACTAATGTCGCTACTAAACGTAAAACTCCTTCTCAGCTTCCGATATGTCCTATTATAGCGTTACTGGATTTAAAAGGAAAAACAGCATAAATGAGAATCTGATCAAGAAACTTCCTGGTTTTCCCGAATTGTTTTATATTTAGCCACATTATCCCTCTTTAAAAACCAATTTTAAAGCTGATATTCTAAACATTTTATCGTCAAAATCCTGACATATGGTAAAATAACTTTGAAAGAAAAACTCGAAAAATTCTAGAACGGTCAAAGAGAGTAGGCAAAGATGTACTAGAGAACTCCTAACCCCCTTTCCCCAGGAGCAAAACAGGGTTTAAGTTGCATTTCAATTGCATCCTATTCTTCTCAGGATTTTATATGAATGGGTTATCTTGATATCTAGTCAAGAGGCAATGCTATTCTTTGACAAACAAAATTTATTGTGTTCTCATTTTCTGGATTCGATGATTAGCTTTGTTTAATTACTTCTTAAAGAAAACGTATTGACGTATTCTTAGCAACCATTATTTATGAGAGAAAGCTAAGTGTAAATGCATTAAGTGGAATTGATGAGTTTTCCTTGCTGTTTCTTTATTGCAAAGGTGTGTACATATATATACTAAATATGTACTAATATTTTGTGTGTAACATAAATAAACACGACAGTGACTGAATACATATTCTCTGAATTAACATTAAGAAAAGTTTATCATTGCTTAGAACAAATATCCAGTTTTGACCAGCTATGAACACAGAAACTCTAGAACACTTAATGTAAATATTTTCCTGTAGTGCCTCAATACAAAGTTCCTAATTATGTTTTAAGTGATCATAAACAATATTAAAAATTGCATGATGTTGAGCAAAGTTTGCCACCTATAGGTGTTAATGATTAAACTTTGATGACTCGTTAACAATAGTATATATAAAGTACTTAAAATATCTGTGCCTAGAAGCTTATCTCACTCTCTCGAAGATCATAGGAGATTTCTCGTACATCTGATGACAAGATGTTGTGGATAATTGTTTTTGCTGTTGCGCTTTCCAGTGCACTTTGTGATGGTAAGTTTTGTTCCTATTTTACTTTAAAGGAGGCACTATTGTGCACAATTGTGTCTAAATATATTTTGTAATACGTCTTGCAAAAATAGTAGGGGAACAGATATATTTCACCGACAATATCCCGTTAGTGACTTTTATCCAATTTCCTTGAATCTTTTGAAAAATAAGAAAAGTTGTTGCGTTCTTACAAGTTAACAAAAAATCTATCTAAAAAATCTTACCGCATTTTCTTCATCAGTTAAAGAATTTGATATGAAAAGAAAAATTGCATTTAACATGCTCTATTATTTAGGTGTCATATCACCGACCTAGATGACTGCTCAACCAACGTTTGATTGCCAACTGCCCTGCTTAATAACTTCCAACATTTTAGAGAGATTCCTCTCATTGCAGCTTTATCAGTTTAGCCTCGTTCATTTCATTCTTATTATTTTCGCCTCATTTATTTCATTCTTATTGTTTCCGTCTCATTCATTTCGGTCGTAGGTCATTTCACTTATTTTTGTGTCGTCATTTCGGTCTCGTATTGACCTCTTAATTTAATATAAATTTTATAGTAAATTTGGTTTTGTTGTAGAACCCTTGCACTTAAAAGTAGATATTTTTTTTTGGCTCGGTATACGAGGCTCCTCCACCTTAGTCGCAACTTTATTTGAGTAGTTGTTTATTAAATCCAGAGGTATAGAACGAAATGATAGAAATGAATAGGACCCGAACCTTAGCTGTTAGCCATATTGATAACAAACCAAAGACACCGGGAGCCATGGAGTGCAATAAAATAGAATAATTGATACATTAAACCAGCTAAGTAAAATAGTTTTGACAGAAATTACACAGAGATAGAAATACAATAAAGTCAGAAATAGCAGGGAAACAATATGGATTTGTGAGAGGCAACGGAACCACTATTGCGATGTATAATGAGATTAAGAACGTTCAAAGAGAGAGCATTGGAAATTTAAAATGATGTCTACTTATGCTTCAATGATTATAAGAAAGCGAATGACAGACCGTAAGACAGGCAGAAATGCTGGAGATGTGGAGGGGACTCGATGTAGATTGTAAGGAGACCAGATTAATTCAAAACCTATACTACCCAGCAAAGGTAGCGGTGCGAGTCGAAAGTGAACTGACGGAGCTGGTTGATAACAAGAGGAGTCTGAGGCAAAGCTTCGCTATGCCGTATGGAAACGCTATATATACGGAGGGCGTCATATTAACAACGTCAGATACGCCTTTCACTTTGTCCTCACTGCTTATCCTGAAGATGAATTGCAAGCGTTAGTATGTGCAGTGAATACAGAAAGTGAAGAGAAGGGCTACAAAGAAGAAGGAGAAGAAGAAGAAGAAGAAGAAGAAGAAGAAATGCATAATGATGTCTCAGAACGGGAAATGCCCACATGCCACATCCAAATTGGACCACAGAAAATTAAGCAAGTACAATAGTTTGAATGCCTAGAAAGTGCAGCAATAGAGGATGCAAGGAGTGGTGCTGAAATAAAAGTGAAAACCGGAATAGCTAAGTCCGTGATCAGAAACATGAACAACTTGCTTACCCTTTACATAATTTTTAATCAAAATAAACAGAAAATTGTAAGTTTCATTTGTGATTTTACGTTGTTCCAAGGAAGATAAATTTCTGCAACATATATCTATCAGGTGTCATCAGATGCTTGTTTCCGATGAATTTAGCAAATTCTGTATTACGATTTCCGTAAGAGTTAGAACTTGTTTACTCTAATTTCCTTAATCGTTGATTTTCAGAGAAGCTCAAAACTTTGTTCTTTCTTACAGTTGTGACATATATCAAGCACAGTTTTTTCCACACAGTATTTTGATGATGTCGTCAACTGATCAAGTGACATTGGAACCCATTTTATATTTCTTGTAAAGCCAAATCTATGCTTGTCAGTCGGCCAAGCATATATAAATCACAAAATAAATGGGGTTTCAGAAACCTAAAAACAAAAAATATAAAACTGTGTTTTCAAATTCTTGGTTTGCTAAATTTTATTGCTTTCAAGTTGTAAATCCTCCCTTCTCTTTACCACATGCATAGGAGATCCAGCTAGAATAAACTCGTTTGGGAGAGTTAGTCAGAGAAATCGGTGAATGGGGTAAGAAAATTTAAAAACGAATGGACTAGTGTTTCGTGAGGTGCAAACACAAGTTGAAGGGCCCAACTTATCTCGCCTTATAAATCCCTTCGGACATCTCAATAAGCGTTAACGCATCTTTAAATATTATAGTACCAATCATAACTTTCAAAATTGGAAGAGAAAAATATACTCTGTGCTCTTGTTTCAAGTTGTTACTACATACATTATATCTTCTTTTTAGACACGCCAAATCTTTGAAGGCGACATTGTCCTTGACAAGGAAACGCAAGATATCATGGATGGAGTTTCCAGCTCTGCATACGATGCTCTGGTAAAGAGGAAATGGCCAAATGGAATTATACCTTATGTTTTCGACAGAGGATTTAGTAAGTAATATAATGATTTTTTACTTCTTTCAGCTTTTAACTCTTTGGTGAGGATGAGCAGCGTAATATTGTTTCTCTACAACTTTTATTCCTTATGTGCCTACAGCCCAAATACAACATAAAGCAGTTTCTGAGGGCAAGAACTCAATATATAATAGACCCAGTTCTCATTATATCAGTGGCTTAAAGGGTTGTTAATCTGTGCTTTGTAGCTCTGTAGGGTTGAACAGTTTATTGCGGTCCTATCTTTAATGTATAATGCAGCTACTTAGAGACTGTCCTAGATACCAATAAATTACATTTTGGCACATAGACCTTCATGCGGACGAAGCCGGATAACCCATCAGAAAGCATTCAGAGGACAATTGTAGCATACGCGCATATAGACTTTAATATAGGTGCAAGAAACAACATCACACTAGTCGTCTGCAATCAGATATTTTGTCAAACCATTCTCAATCACAATGTGGGACGAAGTCCCTTCTAAATTATACACCTTTACTTAAATGCACGATATGTACCGGAGGTGGCCTGGGCTCTAATATTAGCGTGGTCACCACAATAATGCCTCAAGTTCAGACAAAATGCCAGCAGAAGTGTATAAATATGGAGGACCTACACTAGTAGAGAAGTTAACTGAGCTCTATCACTACTTATGTTCCACTTAAGTCATACCACAAGTTTAAGGATGCTCTCATAAAGACCCTGTACAATACAAAAGGAAACTTTCTTCTGTGTGACAACCATCGTGGTCTTTCACTCCTCTGTATTGCAGGAGAGACCCTAGCTCATATGATGATGAATCGACTTTCCAACCACTTGGAACTATCTGAGAGTCAATGAAGCTTCTGCAAAGGCAGAGGAACAGTCGACGTGATCTGCAGGAAAATTGTCAAGAACAGTACTGCACCCCGTATACAGTATTTGTCGACCTGACCAAAGCCTTTGATACTATCAGTTGTTCATGGCCAGTTTGGCTGCCTTGAGACGTTTGTGAGAATCTTGCAGCAGCTTAATGACAGCATGATGGTGAGTGTGATAGATGATGGAGAACTATCAGAACTCTTTGCAGTTACCCACGGTGAAAAAACAGGATGTGTGCTGGCACCCACTCTGCTCATCATAATGTTCTCTGCTATGATTTCATGTGAGTAACGAGATGATGTGGAAAGTACTCTATTCCTAAAACACCGTATTAGTAGAAGAGTCTTCAATCCTAGAAGGTTAATGGCAAAGAACAAAGTGCAGGGAACCTACCTGAGAGACTTCATATTCGCTGACGTCTGTGCTCTGAATGCCTGCAGTTACACAACAAGACATGAAACAAAGCATGGACCAATTCTCCACTGCCTGTGACAACGTCGGCCTTATAATCAGTTCAGAGAAAACGGTGGTCATGCAACAGCCAGCAACAAATGCTCGATATGCAGAGCCAAACACCATGGTGAATGGTCAGAGACTTGCTGTCGTAGTGGTAGAAAAATATATATAGTTTACCAGTATACTTCTCACACATCCGAATATTAATGTAGAAGTATAAAGCAGGATAGTAAAGTCTAGTTTTACCTTTGGCAGACTTAGAAAACAAGTCGGGGGGAGCAAGGGCAGCATAAAAGGTCAAAGTTTATCAAGCAGTTGTCATTTAACCACTACTATATGCTTGTGAGACCTGGATTGGTTACAGCAGACTTACAAGGCAGTTTAACTACCTTCACATGGCCTGCTTGCGGAGAATTCTTTGGATTCGCTGTCAAGAAAAAAATTCCAAACTCAGAGATGATGACCAGAGTCAAACTCACAAGTATCCGTACGCTGCTAAAGAAGGCTCAGATTGGCTAAACAGTCCTGTTATAGCTAGGAACACAAGTCCACAGGTAGGGCACTGGTCGGTACTTGTAGGTATTGTTGTCTGCCAGATCGTGTTTTTCGTGGTTTTCTTTCACTATAGTAATTTTTACTAAATTTGGGTAAAAATGGGGAAAAAATGCTCAAGACACTTGCCACATAAAAGGAGTGTCTTTTCCTGGAATTGTTTATTTTCCAGGAGGTCTAACATGCATGTCTCCACGATGCTCTTTTTCAAACTTAGCAATATATTGGAATGGGTTTTAGGGGAATTTGCATATCTTAAGGTCTAAAATTGTAGGGTACGCGTTGGATTTTTGTGGCACAATTTGTTCTAATTGTCTTTATTTTTTGTGTAAGTTAGTCTTCTTTTTCCAAAACTATTCTTGTAATTTCATGCTTTTTCATACATACTATCGTTTTCTGATATTTTTAAAATAAAACTTTTATATTGCTAGTGTCAAAATAATTTTGCTATGTCTGTCAATTTGTATCCACATTCTGTCAATGAAGTAAATAGATATATGGTGTGTAAAAATAAATTAGAAGTAATATAGAAAATTTATTTAACTTCTTATTCCATGGGAGGACAGATTGTCTATGGTCCGTCCATCTAATCCTCTTTTATGTGGGTAATAGCACTTTACATTCAAGCAACTGTCTTTAGATAAATGTCGTAGAATATAGGTCTTGAAAACAGACATAAGTAAACAAAGTTAGCTGTGTAATCAATTTATGAATGATATCTAATTAATCGTATCTCTCGGGCCACATTTAGCCTACTGTACTGTTTTGTTTCCTTCTGAACATGAAGCAGTAAGTATGTAAAGTACACTGCATTTATATACGGCACTTTCTAAGCAAGTCATATTGCAAAAGGCGTATGACATCAGATCTATACCCTGCAGGATGCACCTCCCTTTAATGATCTGCTCCTGATCTATGCCCATACAAGGTGAGATAAATAGCAGCCAATTACGGTGAATACATCTTTTGCTATTACAGCCACGTCCCAATTTACAACACAATGGAATTTATAACTTGCTTAGGATATTACAGGGCAATCAGAACTCGAACTTGTTGCTGTAAATGCTCGGCCACCTATGCCTCTGTCAGATGAGGCGGGCATGCATCAATACAGAAGTAGAACCTTTCAGTGTTCACTGATAAATTATAACTAGTACTGTGATTTAAATTTATTTACTCCGCTGAAAGGCTAAGAAACAAGCCGTCCAGAAAGCACACTTGAATCAATAATTAGATTTGGTTCGTTGGACTGATACGGTACTTGCATTTGCATGTAAATTATGTACAGTCTGTTAAAGACAAAGGTCTAATTAATATAATTAATCTTAGAGCCTCAAAATCCTCCCCCTTATCAACTGCTTGGTGTGTCTCCATTGTGAGACACAGCAGTTAGGATCTCCTGAAATAACGATATAGTAAGTGTTTTATGAATATACCTTCAGCAAATAATTTATGCGATGGGAAAGTGTGACGTCACGATTTTGAAAATTTTTGAATAACTGGGAAAGAACTCAATTTTCATGTTACCCTATTAGTGAGAACGCCAATGGCCAAAATTGAGAGTAATACCCTTTTCCAACACGGAGATATCAGGTTTCAAAGTTTTGAATCTCTCTAACAAAACCCAATAATTTAATGCTGGTTCCTAACTTAAGAAACTAAGGAATATCAACAGAGTTTTGACCAGAGATTATTGAGATTCAAACGCCTCTAGTTTAAACACTGTATACACTACAGGTCTACTACTTTAGGAAACAGCCTATTCCAAGCATTCCTTTTGATGTCTGGAGTTAAATCGTACTATTTTAAAAAAATTTTGATTTGTGACGTCATCATTTTCGCTCCGCATTATTTTTCATGCCTCTAAAATTATATCCTTGTTTTGTGATGAACTTCTATAAATTGCTGCAGTGCCTTTTTCCTACTGAGTTGAATTGCAGAAAAGACGCACTCGTCTAGCACTGTCACATCTTGATGGTCCGTGTTAGGAAAAGGAATCTTTAAATACAGTGCGCCGCCACCTCTTATAAATTTATGGACGTGATTGACTTTTAAGTTAGAATACCCACCCAATACCTCCTTATCTTGATTTCAACTGTCATCAAGAAAAGATTCTACTATTACCAAGAAGTTGAAAACAATAGAAATAATTATATGCCTCGAAAAGAGAGACAGGAAAGGAATCGTGTACATAAAAAACACTCAATTTCCTTTAAGGCGACAGAGCTTCAAAAGAACTGTGTTTTGGGTTACTCCCTTTATCTGCACGAAATGAAAGAAGAAGAAGCAGCAATTAAAGAAAACTAACTTAGGCATCACAGCCCTTGAAAACTGAGGAACGACAAAATTAGTTTTACGGGAACAATTTCTTTAACATTGATTTATTTTTACTCAAAAAAAATTTCCATATTTACTATATGGATGCAATTGTACAAACAAACGGATTGACTATTCAGTTTAAAGTGAAAACCTCAATTTCTTAAAATTGTTTGCCAAGTTTCAAATCAATCTTTATCAAACATAGGTTTTCACGTATAACCAGGTCCTAAGGTTATTTGAAGTGGTTTGTTTACATTATTTCTTCAGGAGGACAAGCCCAGCGAAGAGCGAAAATGTGACAATAGATCTTCATCCTGTATTCATCTTTCCGCCTGTTTATCGATAGGCTTCTATGGATATGATACTTATACTTCAAATTATTTTAGCTTAAGATCAATACGGACGTTATTTATTGTATCGATTGATAATGACATAAAGGTTAGTAGACTTTGAAATTCCCTTATATACCAATACACGTATTTTTGCAGACGAATACAAGAGAAGTGCTGTCCGTAAAGCAATTGCAGATTATGACAAACATACGTGCATCAAATTCATCCCCAGAACGAACGAAGGCAGTTACGTTAGATTTATTAACGGAGGAGGGTAAGTTTGTTTATCACGCCTTGAGTCAGCGTTACATTTTAGATTAACTTCTTGTCTCCTTGGCTTGGATCTCATCATCGACCAGACGCATGTATAAATGTATGTATGTATGTATGTATGTATGTATGTATTTATGTATGTATGTATGTATGTATATATATCTGTATGTATTTATATATGAATGTATGTATGTATGTATGTATGTATGTATGAGTAAATCACTTAAGGAAGACACGGGACATTTGCTATTCTGAGTTTCACACTGAGGAGACCTTCAGGCAAATTACTTCACATTACACTATTTAAGTTTCACGGACAACGCTACGTACAATAAAACGATTTCCGTTGCGGCACTTTGACACAAGCTCTGTTCTTCTATTCAGGATGGAGTTCTTGTTGGCCTTTATCAAAGCCAGATTTTCTTTTAGGCAAAGGCAAAACCTGCCGCTGCCACCTGGGTATGCCACCTGGGTATGCCACCTGGGTATGACTTTTTTCAAAACAGTCCATTGTATGTCATAATCAATTGTCCTTGTCTTAAGATCCCAAACGTGTTTTGAGATTTCTGTTTCTGTGTCATATCGTTGGTTGTTAAATGATTTTAAAATGGTTTCCATATCTGTCTTTAAACGTACCCCTCCCGCCCCCCCCAATGCCAATGTAATGTTTGTCTTGCTTGCTGTCGTTTGTCGTTACTGTAGCCTGGTAAACAACCTCTTCAGTGAGGCACTTACTCTCCAAGGGACAACTATCTTTCACCCTGCAGTTGCAAAGTGCTTTAACCTGGGGTTGCTCTTTCAGTCGTTGTCTAGTCATTATGATAGTGTTGTGACTGTTGATGATGCTTTTCATGTTGTTGTTACAGCAGTAGCTTACCTTTAGCATGTTGCGGTTAAAACTTTTGTCGATGAGGGGGGAAAATGTTTGTCAATTAGTTTTTAGGAATGTCTTTGCAACGTTGGTCTTGACAATCTTACTGTAGGGAGGGTTAAACCAAGTTATGCTTCTTTTCCGTTTTCTGCTTTTTTGTTCTTTGTTAGTTTGCGTCTCTTTTCTGTATTCGAGTTTCACGTTGTGTCCGTTTGAGTGTAAAGCGTGTTTGTAAAGGGGAGCGTGGTTGGTGAATGCTTTTTAATCGCAGCGGAGTGTGGAAAGTCTTTTGTTGATCGATAGTGGAACAACCCTCACCATGGTTACAACTTCCTCTTTATGGTGCGGAGGGTTTACAGGCTAGTCCAGGCTGAGATACCTCCAACACCAACAGGACCTGTATCATGTCTTTATCGACTTCAAACAGGCGTTTGACAGGGTGTGGCACGTAGCCCTGTAGGCCACATTGAGGAAATACAACATAAAAGCCAACTTGATTGCTGTCATACAAGGTCTCTACGAAAGAGCAAGCAGTGCGGTCTACCTCAATGGCAGCATAGGGGACTGGTTCAGGACATCAATAGGAGTTAGGCAGGGCTGTCTCCTCTTGCCCACTCTCTTCAATATCTTCTTAGAGAGGATCATAGTTGAGGCGCTAGAAGACCATGAAGGATCAGTCAGCATCGGAGGTAGAATAAGTTCCAACTTACGCTTTGCCGATGATATGCTGAACGGGCAGGGGAAGAACAAGAACTTGTCAATCTAGTTCACCGCCTGGACAAATCCGCCACTGCTTATGGCATGGAAATCAGCACGGAAAAGACGAGTCTACTGACAAACAACACCAGCGGCATCAGCATGGAAGTCAAGATCAGAGAATAGAAGCAAATAACTGTCCAGCGCTTCAAATACCTTTGGGCAGTCGTCAGTAACGAAGGGTCTAAGCCTGAAGTCCTTGCCAGAATGTCACAGACAACGCAAGTGTTGATCAAATTAAGGCCAATCTGGAAGGATAGAAAGATCTCAATCTGCTCCAAAATCAGGCTCACGCGCTTGCTAGTCATTTCTACTTTCTTATATGCTTGTGAGTCTTGGACCTTAACAGCCGATCTCGAAAGAAGAATACGTGAAACCGAGATGAAGTGCTTTCGAAAGATCTTGAACATCTTCTGTATGGACCACGTCACAAATGAAAAAGTACGAAGCAGGGTAAAACAAGCGATCGGGCCCTATGAAGACCTGCCAACCACCGTCCGAAAGAGGAAACTCCGGTTTTCGGACATGTGATAAGATCTGAAGGGCTCGCCAAACAAATCCTGAAAGGAACAGTTCCAGGCAGAAGAAAACGAGGCAGACGGAGAAAGCGGTGGGAGGACAACATCCCAGAGTAGACAGGCCTGACCCTGACTGAGGCAATGAGGAAAACAGAAAACCATGCCGATCGGAGAGAAGTGGTTGGCAAGTCATCAATGCTGCCCATAAGGTCAACCAGACTAAGGGATGAGTAAGAATAAGAGCAAGAAATTGAAATCAAAATCAAGGCATCGAATTAGACGATAAGGAAATGGGCGAAAGAGATAGAAAAGTAAAACCTTTGACATCCTAACATTTAAACAAAGTACGGTACTACAGGAAACGTAAATGCATGTTTCCTTGCCATTTGAGTAGCAAAAGTTTTTTGATTGCGTTTTCCCTCCTCCTTGACCAATCGGAGGAACTAGATAATACTTAATAAGTAGTGATTTCAAATGATTCATAATGTAAGGATTGTGGAGTCAAGGGGAACAGTTCGCTGTCCTAGTTTAATCCGTGGCCAATTAGAAAATTATTATGTTGCTTGCTTGTTAGATACCAGTAACGTCTGTGTATGCGGTTACAATGTCACTCTCTAGAGAGTTGACAGTAAATTATCATCAACAGTATCTAGTAACTGCCGGCTAATTGCCGATTTTAAATCTTGCTAAGATATTTCCAGCATAGAGAGGGTGTTGTAGAAATGTAGTGTATTTTATAGTCCTTTACTTCACTCTGTTTGAAACATTAAATCATAATTGTGTTGAATTCTAAACTTGACTCCTCTATAATAATTCCCAGGACGCTGTTTGGAAGTTTTGCAGGCAAGCACTACGGTGGTTAATGGGACCAAAAGATGATATGTTTTGAGAAATGCAGAAATACTATGCACGCGCCAGTTTGTAAATATATAGCAGCTATTGAACAGTGTAGTGTATAAGGAGGTGGTACGGAGGTTAAGTAGCCAACCTTCAAATGAATTTAGAGGTACTTCTAGTTTCCTTGGCGTCAGTACCAAGGGTGACCTTGTCTTCGAAAACTGATGTTCCACGGATTAACAAAGTATTTTATAGGACGAAACATGCAATTTGCTTAATAATGCTTGAAATCTCTGCCTCTTTTAATTCCTCATTGGAAGCAAGGCATTCTTAATGTTAGGAAGATCAAGAACTTGACACAAATAAAAAAGCATCACACACCGGACTGAATACTTTTAATACATATCAAAACGCTGCAAGTGAAAAAACGGCGAGATGACGCATAAATCATAGTCAAAACCTGTCAGATAATTAAGATTTGAAAAACCTTAAATAAACTGACTTTGACTTACATAGGTTTGCTTACATGAGTAGGAGTTAGAAGAGAATATTTCCTGTCATAATGGTCTTTACAGAAGGTCTCATATTAGGGTTCATGTTTCATGTTAAAATGCAAATTGAATATCCTAGTACACTGCAATTATTTGCGTTCGAGCAAAAACATTTCTTTTTGGTGACTTGTTTACAATCGATTTTAATGCATAATATAGAGTAAGACCTCTTTGAAGGACTAACTATAAATTTTGTGGAACACAACAATCTGATAGATTTGTATAATATCATATACTAGAAAGGGCAGAAATGTTGTCTTCTGGGTCTATAAATGTTCGCCAAGAATTGATAAAACAGGTTGTAGAAAAGACATTTCTGTAACTAGAGGCACTATTATCTTCTTTGTTCGAGGAAGATATCATCTTTTTGATAAATTGATCAGAATGCAATGAGATAGGCTGCCGGTTTTAATGCGTGAGACAGGAGAAGACCTATTCCCAGGACAAACTACAAATTTTGGTAGCGGCCAATAGTGTGTTAGGTAAAAAAAAATTTTTAACTATAAAGGATAGACATTTTTCATAGATGATCCATCGAAAGTCTTCCTTCTTGGTTTGTAGGTGCTTCTCAATGATTGGTAGGACAGGACGCAGACAGGACATTTCTATAGGAAGAGGATGTGAAACTCATGGAACAGTAATACACGAAATGATGCATGCAGCTGGATTCTTCCATGAACAGAGTAGACAGGATAGGGATAAATACGTCACTATTTACTGGCAAAATATACGAAGAGGTACACTGAAGTTTTTTTATATAAATTTGTCTTAGATTCGTGTTTTCAAAACTGAAGCGATTCACTCTAGTGGGCGAAATGAAATATAACATGGCCCACACTGTGTTATACTTCAAATATTGCCAATTGTGCAAGGGTCGTTGGAAGATAATGCAATGTTTAAATTGGGAGATTGGCATAGTAGGTAGTGGCTAGTTATATTGTTGTGAAGTAAAGCAACATTTTGGGATATATTGAGTCTGATGTTCATCATTTACAAGAATTTTATGAAGGAAAGTCTGGGTGCTACAACCCACACTGGCTACACAATTGGCTAAAACCGAACCAATCCTGTTTATAGTCATTGCCCTGCCTTGCCTAATCCCATCCTTAATTTTGAGGGTCGGGGACCATGGACTGTTGCACTAGCGCTCTACAAAGATTGGTTATAGTCATTAGGAAATCAAAGAGAAGAAAAGTAATACCAGACAATAGCAGGGCAAGAAGAAAATTGAAAATGGACCTGGTATTTCTGCCCTTAAGAGCCTCAAAAGTGAAAGGATGAAGCTTTGTTATACGCGAGCAAAGCGACAAATAGTTTTTTTTGAGGATGATAAGGGAGAAGAAAGCTGTTAGTTGCAACAGTCATAGGTCATTTTAGGAATAAGAAGCACACAAAAGGCATCTGCTTTTATTTAGTTGAATACGAAGCATACCTAAACGGCATGCATATGGTTTTACAATGTAACCACTAGCAGGTTTATGAGTGTGGAAAATGAGTAACCTGGAAAGAAGGGCAAAACATGTGCATAAACTAACATTTCAACTGTTGCCAAGACCTATTTCTCGCGACAATAACCGTACGGGATTAGGGTATATGGATGACACTGCAAATCTATGATTGATTTTTTCATAATTTATGATCCTTTATAATTTTAAGAAAGGTTAAACAATATCCTAAATACCAATATTCAGTTATTGTGATAAAGAAATCTAACTTGAAATTGTAAATCATGAAAATTTCACGTATATTTTAGATTTAAAATTGGAGCAGAAAGGGCTAAATCTTCTTATGTCAGAATTCAACTAAATTGCTGAGCGAAGTAGAGCAAGGGTCTATGAGAGGGTAGAGAATTAATGTGGAAGAAAATACGATTTTAATTAGTCTCTAAGAATGTGCAGGTCACGAAATGGAAGTAAAACAATAAAATGAAACGATTGTCAAAGGCATCAAAAAGGAGAGAAGAAATTAAGGCTCTTGAATGTCTTTCTGACACATGGCGTCGAAGACAATCTTAGTTGTGAATCGGGTAAGATATGCCGTGGTCATTTGAAACCAGGATGAAATTTATTGGAGCACACATCGCTGTAACAACAGTAGAAAGCCTAGCTTTAGAACTCTTTTCGAAACAGATGATGACAGAGATTTAAAAAATACTAGTCGTGCTAAAGTCTCTGCATCCGGCCGAGGAAAAGACTAGATGACGTCAAACATGGCAATGATGTTAAATAAATGGACAAAGGGTGGATTTGTAGAGATAGAAAGTTTGATATGAAGTAATTTTTGACAGATGCAATAAGACGGTCATGTGAAGGTATACGTGCCAATCAACTGTACGTACGAATCTCAGAACAGATCAAATAAGAGCGTAATACAAACCAGGTTCCTCAGAGATTTTGGTTTCATCGATCATTTTATCTCGACCGCTCAACTATCGTATTATGTAGCACATCTAAGATAATCTCATGTAAGCTCATCGATGTAGAGAATGAAAGGAATCTTGAATAACAGAATGATGACATGGTCATGTGGTAAAATGTTCAAAACTTGCACGTCATCATTAAAATTTGTATTTTCGATATTAAAAAGCAATCAACTTGATTTGCACTCACAATAAGCTTGATTATATAGTTCCTTTCTTTCTTTCATTAATTTTCTTTTACTTACTGCCAACATTACTTAGGGTTGCTTTTGAAAGAAAAAAAGAAAAACCTTTTAAAGGAAATGGTGACAAACTCACGGAAATTACCTATTCCTAAACGTTTGTTGAAAAGGAAGGGCTTGAAGATACAAAAAGCAGAAAAAATTGTCAGGAGAAAAGCGGTTAGATAGAGGAAAAGGTGTAAACGGAGGAAGAGGTGTAAACGGAGGGAAAGGTGTAAACGGAGGAAAGGGTGTAAACGGAGGAAGAGGTGTAAACGGAGGGAAAGGTGTAAACGGAGGAAAGGGTGTAAACGGAGGAAAAGGTGTAAACGGAGAAAAAGAATCACAACACTGTGCTCTGCACACATAACCTCAATATATTACTCTCCATCATTTTTAACAGATGGTCTCTCTTCCTTTTCTCTACATTGTTATAGGAATGGAATCCAATTTCAAAAAATATTCTCACGGAGCAGCTGATTATCTTGGAGAGCCGTACGATCTGGATTCTGTTATGCACTATCAAAAGTATGCATTCAGCATCAATAGAAAACCAACAATAGTTGCCAAAGGTAACGCAAACAGGCAACTAGGACAGTATTGAGGTTTTACTGAAATAGACATCAGGCAACTGAACAAAATGTATTCGTGTGGTAATCAAGGTGGGTACAGCTGATACATCAAGTAACAATGTTCTAAAGTAACTTGACCCGTTATGATCCAGCTGCTCGCAAGAAAATGTTCTGTAATGAGAACGTTTTTCCTAAATTCAGTTTTCTGCACTGAATTGAAATCAAGAACGTCTAGTAAAAATTCCAGTAGTTTGCTACATAAAGCGTATTTGCGGCACGCCAGGGTGCTACGCCAGATAAAATGTTATCTAAAAGAGTAAATGGTCTCTAAATACTTTGAAAAGTACTCTGCGCAAATAACAGACTGTCGCGTTTAAATATTGAATGCACTTCTCTATCTACTTTAATATAATTTCACATACTTTAATTATGAAGGGGGAGAAGGTATTGACGTTTTTGGAGTAACTTTAGAGATTTTTAAATCGAGAACCATGAGATTCATTACAGTTTTTTGAGGCCGTCTGTTATGGTTTTAATTTTTTTTTTTCACTTGACTCTGCTATAAACATCCTTGCACATGTTTCGTGGTCTTTTAAACTAAAAATTTCAATTCTATTGATAGAGTAATTGTAACAGTGGTGAACAGGGGACACGGGCCGCCCCATAATGTTTAGTATTAATGCACGTCTCCGCTGGATAGAATTGTTTACCCCAACGATAGCGTGCCTCACTTCCCCACTTTGGGACTCTTTTCTACCATCCTGCTTCAGCTTGTGACATTTGACGATTTTACAGCTGTAAGTTGTGAAGGTTTTTATCAACTTCGAGAGCTTTATGCCCACTATTTACAAAAGAAGCGTTATAAATGCACCCCTCCATTGCTATTTGAAATTTCTTTGAAATGATGCTAGACAAAAGTGAAAATGTCACCACTGGGATTGGAACCCAGGACCCACGCGGCGTGCTGATCTACCAACTGAGCTATGGGGAACCCCGTTGATAACATTATCTATTTCTCTCGTAGCCACATTTGCTCCTAACACTTCACCGGTGAACATCACATCAAGCCCTACCCAGTTTTGGAGACCAGCCTCTCCGTGCCTCTTGACGTGATCACGCCAGTACTGCCATATGGCCCCTCATGAAGTCCACAGCTCATTGAAAGTTAAACGGTTCGAAGCTCGGTGGTGATATTTTCAATTTCCTCTATTATCTCTCCAAACTTGATTTTTTAAAATCTTCTCTTTTCTATAACAATTCTTTCATCATATGATAGCTGCCACAAGGGGGTAGTAAAACCCAAATATATCTCTTCGAAGAATGGCTATCCATAGGGCCTCCATTCATGTATAAATTTTGTCCTCAATCATGTGTTTTTATATGCTAATACAAATTCCGCGGTGCCTAAGCGGACAGTATTTACTTGCCATTTACTGGAGCTCGTTCCTTACAATTAGGCACACAAAATACTACACTGATCACATAGGCCTTTCCTACTATTCACTTACGATTAATCTTTCGGAATAGCGAATTCATTTTGTACTAAAAAGCTTTTTTCCTCTGACACTCCTCAGAGCACATTCGTCAGAAAATAACCGAAAGGGAATCAACGAAATTATTTGCCCAACTGTGTTTTACAAGGTAGCCAATCAGA
>JAAAKL020005588.1:0-19095 GCA_010016065.2 Carybdea cf. marsupialis auct. non (Linnaeus, 1758)
TTGGTATAAGTTTTACTGATTTCTTCCTATCTCAATTCTGACGATTTTGTACTCTGAGGAGTGTCAGACGAAAAAACCTTTTCAGTACTAAAGTGTTTTCGCTACTTCGTGCAGTTTTATTGTTTTGCACCACCAACAAACTATTTAAATACCTCTCACTGTAAATGCTGTTGTAAATGTCTCCATTGACCTCGCTGATAAATTATACGTTGCGATCAGAATAGACGTACTTCACAAGTTTCCCTGGCCCCAAAACACAGCTGTTTCTTTCAATTTAAGCTTGTGGAGCACAATGAGCTTTAAAGATGCATCCACATAACCGTTTAAGATCACAAGTGGGTAAAACAAGGCTGCTTTCTCGCACCAATTTTGTTTAGTCTACAATTCACCATTCTGCGGATTCGCACCTTTCAGTCCTCTTATGGAGGAGCATAGCTGCGCTTTTGAGAAGACTGAAATCTGTTTAGTTTGTCCCGTCAGAGGGTAAAGACTAAGGTCCTGACTATTCTCCTAAAAGAGGTATTAGCTGTTGATGATAAAGTTCTGACTCTATATACCAAAAAAGGCTACAAATGCTGACAAGCCTGATCTTGCATGAGAGGATTAGGGCCATGGTCAACATTTAAAATGAGAATCTTACGGACAAGGGTGTGCTTGCAGTGACATTTTTCATCATCAATAATATAGTGCTCGAGACCACCAATCACTTCATTTAAAAGTGTCAAGCACAAACTCTGTCTTTGGACCTATTACAGAATAGGACATTACTCACAAAGGTCTCTGATATCATGTCCCGACTAATTAAGAGGTTGCAAGGCAAAAGCAAATCAATCTTAAATACTAAGCTGGAGGTAAACCAGGACTTTACGCTCATCATCCTGCCTAACAGTTAGTTGTAAACAGCCTCTACTAGACTGAAAAACCACCAGGACAGCTTCAACCATTGCTACCTTATACGTAATACTACGCAGTACAGAGTTAGCAATGTTGTTGTCCTGAAGGTCGTTCTGAAATTCTTAAAATGTAATTCATTCTCTGCTATATCCATCTATGTTAACTTAGTTAACTACTTTAAATAGAAGACGACGGCATTCAAAATGACCTTCTACTTTTGAGTGGAAGATGGTGGATATCATAAAGACCTTTTATACGTTAAGCTATTTTTAAAAGACAGCTTCATTCTAAATAACTTTTGTCACAGTAACCTATCTTGCGTAGAAGGTGGTTGGATTCAAACTGACCTTCTATTCAGTGAGCTGACATAAGCGCAGTTCTTGGCAGTCTGTATATCAATGTACTTCAATGCCCTCTTGAAATATGACTTAAAATTACAGGAATCCATAGAGGAAGCTGTAGAACTGCTGCAACGGGGTGAATGGCCCGGAGGAACAATCTCTACCATTTTTACTGCTTCGTCTTCTTCTTGTGCCTTATCCATTATTGAACGTAGGCGATCATAGTGTTTCACTTCTGACGATTCCTTGCCCCATGAATCACTGCTTCGACACTCTTGCCCAGCTGTTGGGCTAGTTTCGTGAGGAGAATCTGCCGTTGGCGTCCCCCGCTTTTGTTGCCCTCCATTTCTACTGCTGCTCTCTGTAAAACTTCTAGTTGAACAAACCTGGATCTTTTTGAAGTAGATCTGCGTTTTAATATACCATGTTCTGATTCAGTTGCTCCATTAAAGTACAAAGTAAGTAATCATATTTCCTTTTTCATCTGTTTGAACTTAGCAAACGTATACATAAGAAGCGTTTGGGAATCTTTTTGAGCTGTTTTTGTAACATACTCAAGGTTGCGAGTCTCTGCACTAGTTATGAGTTTTGGTGTTTATGATTTGTCTTGCACTTTCTTCTCGTTTGCTTTGTTTTCGTACCTACGGTTGAACACTCCCTTCTCCTTTCTATCTATCTAAATTATATAATGAACTACTTTAGCAAGTTTGTCAAATCGTTTCAGCTATTTTCTACTTTGGCATCATAGTTGCACAAAAGTTCCAGAGCAGTTTTTCTTTGGGTTAATTACAGTTGCGGAATGTCGTTTCCATGGCTCAGCTATTACCAGTAAATTGATGCCGTGTCGGATTGTTATTCAATGCTTGCTAGCGTTATCTATAATTCTTTTATTGTCTTATGACGTCAAAGGTTTACATAGTTCTTTCAAAATCTGTTGCGTTTATGAAATATCGTGTTTTATTTTGGTGCTCTACTTCAATACTAAGCATGATGCAGATTATTACTCGTTTCATCTGTTTAAAGCTTTCGTCACGTTTGGAAATGGGTTTGCCGACGACTGCTGCCGTGAGAGTCTGAGTGATAGATGTTAGAGTTACGACCATGTCATGTAGATTGAGTTTAAAAGTGATCATACCATGTGCTTCACTCTCATTTGGTTCTTTGTTTTAGTAGTCGGAGAAATGACGTTATCATCACTTCTACGTTATTTGAGTTATTCAATAGATGAAAAATTTTGACTATGCTCATTAAATGGATTCATAACATGTCACTCTCTGTTCCATGATGCTTTTTTCTACCTAAAATTACGAAGTATTTTGCGATTATTTATCTTTCTAAATTACGTAAAAGTACTACTTCAGAATGACTTACCAGTCGCTTCAGTACATTCCTAAATCGAATTATCTATATAAATTTAGGGCTTGAGATTCCGTTTTAATGGATTCATAAGTTGGTAATCATCATATTAGGTGTGCTGCTTAGGTTTAGTAACTGGTTGCGTGCGGGTGCATTAACGTGAGCGTCCTTCAGTGGAAAGATCCGACAGATTGGGGTGATATGTGCAAGTACAAAGATATCTGTAAAAGATTAACAGCTCAACATGCATTTTCTCTTGGTTGGAGTCAGAACCCGATAAAAGGAATGTTAATAGTGGGTTCAAAGGTCTCTATACTGACCTACGAAAATCTGAACCACTCAATCCGGTCCTTTGATAAAGGGGGGCAAGGAATTTTGAGTCCATAAAATGGGAAATAAAATGCAACAGATTTTCATAGTTTACGATCTTCTATTTTTGATCAGATAATATAAGATTTTTGAGCCAAGCACTTTACATGAATCTAGATCTAAACACATTTAGACACATTTCAATTGTCAACATTGTTTTATTTGTGAGTGAAAATTGGCCGGGGTCATTTATGCTGTAATCACTAGCAACTTTTCAGATTCGTTTGGAAACCTGGCTTTTGTTCGTACAAATCGATAAGTTTTTAATTGGATGACTGAAACGCTAATAAGATATAAAGATAGATATAGAGCCAATGAACTATCCGGTGGGAAAGTGTGACTTCACGATTTTGAACATTTTTGAATTAAGGGGAAAAAACTCAATTTTCATGTTACCCTATGTGTGAGAGCGTCAATGGCCAAAATTGAGGATGATGCCCTTTCCAAACCACGGAGATATCAGGTTTCAAAGTTTTGAATCTCTCTAACAGAACCCTATTGTTTAATGCTGGTTCCTAACTGAAGGAACCAAGGAATATTAACAGAGATTTGACCCGAGATTATTGAGATTCAAATGCCTCTGGTTTAAACACTATATACACTGCAGGTCTGCTATTTTGGGAAACAGCCTATTCCAAGCTTGCATTTTGATATCTAGAGTCAGATTGTACTATTTCTAAAACTTTTGATTTGTGACGTCATCACTTTCCCTCCGCATTACCCCTAGATCCCCTACCCAATCTGGACATGGTTAGGAACGTTTAATCAATACAGATTTTTTTGTGAAAACCTGATAATTTCAGCTGACCCCAACTATTCTTATTTTTTTCATTGAATTTCAGGCTCATTTGTTCATATTTTGTTCTTGCGACAACTTAACGTTAGCAACAAGGGTATAAAGGCTGGGATACGGAGGACTGATTCTTTTCGATGTGGAAGTACCAGATTTCCTAGACTTGCCAAAGGAATTTATATCTGACTAATCGAACACAAAATAACCTAGAGATTACATTTCTTTTAATGATGGAACAACTAACTATAAAAAAAGCTGAGGATATTGAAGATGTCGAAATTGTTTTTGTGTAAATTACTGTATACCTACTATTGAGAATTTGCTTCACAAATTTTCCTATTGTGTTCAATATCTACAATTTTTGTGCTTATACCCACCGTGGTGTTGTTCTTAAATTGTTCTTCATTTTTTAAAGATCTGAGTCTAATGGTTGTTACTGTATGTGTTCATACTGGAAAGAAGTATAGATGTTCGCTATGGGTGGTTGTCACAGTTTTCAGTCAAAGAGTTCAGGATATTTGGTCCAATATTATCACATTATTATTAGCGCAAAAACACAAGTTTGGAGAAGAGACTATCTTGCTGATTTGCGAACTGCATGAAGTTACCCACCTTGTGTTGTGTGGTCACCAGAATTTTGAGTGGATAACAAATTAAGCAAGTGAAATGCATGAAGTACGTTAACAAGTTTCTTCCTCAAAGGAAATAATTTCGTTATAATTATATCAACAAAGGCACTTGTTAGGAAAAGGAATTAACTCTCATCTTGTTTATGGAAACTGTAGTATGAAAACAGGTTACTGGTGCATGACGTACGCCTAACGCTGAAAACTTTGGAAATCTTCATAAGGCCAATGGTTCCAGACAATACGAAGTAGAGTAACCATTTACCTTTGCATTACATTTTACCGTTCTAATATTTTATAGCTTCAATAGCTGATCGACAGACGAACTTGTCCGGACAAAGAATTAACACAAGTTTTGTATATGGAAAGTGTATAGAGAACGAAAACAGGTTACTGGTGCATGACGTACGCCTAGAAGAGCATCAATCCTTTCAGATACTCCGGTCAAACGACGAATACTTTGGAAATCCTCATAAGGCCTACAGTTCCAGACAATACGAAATAGAGAAACCAAATTAAGAGATCGCATCAAGAATACTTCGGAAATCTTCATAAGGCCAATGGTTCCAGACAATACGAAGTAGAGCAACCATTTACCTTTGCATTACATTTTACCGTTCTAATATTTTATAGCTTCAATAGCTGATCGACAGACGAACATGTCCGGAAAAAGAATTAACACAAGTTTTGTATATGGAAAGTGTATAGAGAACGAAAACATGTTACTGGTGCATGACGTGCACCTAAAAGAGCATCAATTCTTTCAAAATGAGCAGCATTTTTGGATTTGGCACTGGAAAACAGTTATAATAGCGATAGGATAACAGCGTCCCCTGACTAGTTTGTTGTTGGTCAAAATTATATAAGCCTGAGATATATCATAGAGAAGGCCAGTCTTGGAAGAATTGACAGCTTGGTTTCGTGTAGCCCTTGCAATGGAAGTTTATTTGTTACCTATCATAACATGGACTGTACTAAACAAGATCCTAAGGACAGTAAAAGTAAGGGCGACACATGAATCCAAAGACTTGCATTGGACCATCCCATCAAACAATGGCATCGTCAAAACAATGGTTGTTCACGTTGGTTTAGCCCCTAAGGCCTCCATTACAGACTCTGAAGTAATGTATCCCATATAAAAACCCTCCTCCCCTGGCGACGTAGCTATTAACAGTACCTTTCCATGCACCAAGTACCTTCTTCTCGTGCATTCTACCGCCAGCATATCGACAAATTCTATTGTGAGCTACGGAAGGGAATAACGCAGTCACGCCCAAAGCGCAGGTTTATGGCGTTAAAAAGTGTTAGCTTAATCGCAAAGTATTGTGAATTGCTTTCTTAAGGGAAAATAAAGCGAAATCAAAACTAGCACTTTCTGTAGATAAAGCGTCAATAGATATAGTAGATGAAACCACGAAAATTCAAGAAACAATCTGGCTTGATTATTCATTGATTAACATCTTTATGAGATGATTTACATTACGTTAGTGACTTAACGGACCTTCTCTTTGCATTCTATGTTCAAAATAAACGGAGAAGGGATGGGGCGCATGGGACCTACTACGGTGAAAATCATGGAAAGGAAAGTTGAAATAAACTGGTAGCTACAACAATTCCTTGCTTGGTTACCGAAGATTTTCGTGACTATCCAGAGTTCTAAATGTAACTTTCATAAAGCTTGAATGGGACATGCGATGGTTGTAAAACGAGACTGCATGTAGTGGCACGTAACACACGCGTACAGGAGCCTCAGCTTTGGGTTCTTTATACAAAATGGAAGTTTAAGAGCAGGGACCGAGGGTACGTCTTGTAGTGTAGAAACCAAAGTGGAAAGTCCATTCCCTTAATTTTGAACATTAGAGTACCATCAACGTAGAAACTCGCACTACAGTAATTCTATTACACAAAACATGGGAATTGACAGTAATGGTTTACACCCCCCTCAAGTTTCAGTTCTTTGTCAGTTTTTACTACACCTGTGCTTCCATTTATCCCTCACAGTCCTGTTCCTCTCTGCAATGTTTCTCTTCAGCGGAAGAAAAACAAAATTGCAAATACAAGTGAGATGGTGAACGCCGTTGTTGAAGAAATCGAATTTAGCAATAAATAAACTACTACCTATCCGTACCCTTTAACTATTTAATAAACCTAGTTAAGTATTATTAGCAAAAGCGGGCATTCGAAAGATCTGTTTAGTAACGAACATAGCTAGTGTAGAAGCGTCCGCCAACGTTTACCATAGTAGCTTTTATGTCCCACATATATGTAGCAACGTCCGATATTGCACCCGTCCTTTTTTGTCTTGTCTTGTTGTTACATCAACATGTTCAGTTTCATTTGATGCTTTTTTCACAATGCAGGGGATTCGTTGGGTTATGACGAGGCAATGGGAATAGTTTCTCGACTTCCTCTGTTGCTAACACGAATTGAGAAAGTTAGCTCTGTTAAAATGACATTCAACTGGAGTGGGAAGATAGTTTCTCTCTTTTTATTCCTCTGGATAAACTCTTCTTCCTAGTAGTGTTTAAATTGTCAAAGTGATTAAAAAAAAGAAAAGTGCAAAGCAAAACGGCGAAAGGTGCGAAAGGCTCATCAGTGGGAGCACGGGTAAAAATCAATGGGAAAAAATAAACCTAAAACAGAAGTGGCTAAAATTCAATTACAGATATGATACATTTACTTGTAACTGTAGAATACGGAAAACGACGTGGTCTCGTTTTGATTATGTTTTAAATTCATAAACCACGGAATGAGTCTGAAAAGCTATCCACTTTTAGATTATGTGTTTTGACAACATAAACTGTTCTTTCATGCGGTTAATCTTTCCCTCATTCTGACTCTACAAAGCCTCAAGCCTTACTTGTCATATTGGGTAGTAGGGTAGTTACAGTCTAATTGAAATTCGGCGTTGTAAGATGTAGTAAATGTTACCTGTTAATTAGGCTACGCTCGATTGAGTATGCCACACAAAAAATAAATAAACAAATAAATAAATAAAATTAGGCCGCTCAAATAAAAACAAGAGCTAAGTTAGATAACAAAAAAGTCGTCGAGACATAAAGTAAATATACTTCTACGAAATATTAACATGCCGTTTACAGTAAGTACAGAACCTACTAACGATCACTTTTTAAGGTAATAGCTTTTCGCAACAGCTTTCGGGTATTTCTTTTTAATATACAAACTTAATGCCAGCAACCACCCCAAAAATCTATTTTGTAACTTTGTGGAAATATTAATAGAAAGTAACAACTTTACATCAAAATTTAATATTAACAAATCCTTACGTCCGAGAATTATATTTTCAACGTACCTAATTCTGCTACCTGCTCTCCTGTTGTTTCGCACTTTTAACAGTCCTGGGCTTGCTCATGTCTTTGGCCTACAAAAACCAGATAGGGTTAATAGTATGAAGTGACCTGAGGAAATCAGTGTACAAAACCGATAGATATAAGAATTAATACATTGCTCACTCTGGCTGGGCAATAGGCTACGCTCGAAATCGAGTATGCCACAAAAAAACCCACAAAAAACCCTAATAGTAATCAGAAGCGATGGGTAGTTATACTTGGTAATCTGGGAATTGGCGTCCATGATATGATAACTTAAAGAATATTAATTTTCATTTCAGGGAACACATTCTAATGCTCATGGCAGGAACACGAAAGCTCTTGTTTCAGTATTCTTAAACATTTCTTCATTCTCCTATTTACAGGCGGGAGGAACGAGTCCCAGCGATTGGATTCATCATTAATGCCCGATCCCTTCTGTAAAATTTGTTCAGATGTCTATTGACATATTGTGATAGGTAATAGAAGGCGTTTATCTGGGCAGCAACTTGAGAATTTTTACACTGTTGGAGAGAAAAATGGATCCAGGCTTTCTGGCTAAAAATTAACCAGTACGCAAAAAATTCTATACTCTCTTCCTTCCGTACACGTGTAACGTAACCAATTCTTCACGGTCGTGACATCACCTAATCACATTGCAAAACTCAATGCAATAATCAATCTACTGGAGTAAAATGAAACCAAACATTAAAATTCAGCTCCGATTACCCTACAAAACCTCATCCTAGTTAAGTTTACCAAATAACTACAACTTCCTGGATGTTTTATTGGGCTTTTAAAAAAGGTCTGTTGTCGGCGTAGATACATATTACCTTTAACTTACAAACAAGAACCGTGTTAACTTGGACGAGGCCTTCGCGACATGACTTTAAACTAACGATACTCCCGTCTTATCGCAAATCCTAATAGCTCTACAAGAATATCTGACCTTACAAAGGGGCGAAGGGTGGGAGAGGGTTGGAGTACACAGCGATGCACGGCAACATTAGTGAATAAAGCCTCCCGTTTATAAAATATCTTCTTTCTGTTTCTCTTTCATGTTGATTTTATATAGTAAATGATGACCTCCTCTTGCTACTAGAATATTTGTTGTGATGTGAAAGTTATTTGTCAGCTATCATCTATCCTACAGTAATGAAGGATGACACCTGTTAGTTACACCTCTGAGAATCGTCTTTTTGGACAATTTCCAGTCTAGTATCAACTATGGATGCTTCTCTTTTCATCACCTGTACTTTCGCTCTTAGTTAATGAACTCTAAACTGCTCAGTTGTACGACGAAGATGGTACATGTAGGTCTTGGGCAAAAAAACAATTAGTACGAGAGTATAAATTTGCAACACTTCCTGGCAATCATTGGTAGACAACAAGCTTATAAACATTGATATAAATATGCTAAAGGGATCTCGAGTAAAATTGAGGCTCATAACTATGTTGAAAAATTCACTATATGTTGGGTTACTATAGATACTAAAGAAACTACAAACAAATGTTCTATTAGCAACCTTGTATGGTAAATATGACGTTTGAAGCAATAGCACAACTTGGGGCAGTTTTGCCTACAAAACAATCAAAAATTGAACAGTGGAAAAACAGGGGGGAGAGACAGGGCAAAGGGGGTCATGTTAAATCTGCAAGACTTCATTTTTATACACTTGCTTGATGTTAGCTGCATGTTGCGCAGCCTCCTCGTAGAATGTCACCAGTTAAATAGGAATAAATTTCAAAGGAGCCAACGGAGACAGTAATAGGGTAAGATAGGGAGGATGCCGAACCTTTTCTACCAGCCGAACTAGCTCTCCCTTCATTGCAAGTATTTTCAGAAGCTCCATAATAAATGGAAGATAATTGTGTCTTCTTCGTATATTTTCAATCTGAAAAGAAGAAGTAGTAGTCAGCATTGAAAAGTTACGGGTTAATACGCATTCATACCTTAAGATCACCGCAGAATGATACATCATTGCAACGTGTTTGATCAATACTCAATGCCGGTTTTAGGAGGGTGATGACTGTGTCGCGGCACAGGGCCCCGCACCGAAGATGGAAATTGGGGGGCCCGCACCTAAGACGGAAATTGGGGGCCCCGCCCAGCGTCATTCAGGTCACTCAATGAAACAGAAGTGCCCCCAAATCACTTTATGGCACAGGGCCCCCTCTTGCTAAAAACCCGCAGTGTCAATACTTCTCAGTTTTGCCTGCGTATTAAAAATTACAAATTAGACCTACGAAATATAATCCCGTGGGGTTTTTTGCATCTTTTCCTGGCTACATTTCTCCGATATGCAAAGGCCATCAATACTGTGAAAGCAAGTTACGGTCATGGATAGACAAAACCAAAAATTTATATATTTTGAAGCGGAACCTGAAATCTCATTACACATTGCGTCTTTGGAGAAATCTGGTGAATGCCATCCCTGCCTTCTTTTCAGATAGTAACAAAATGTGAAATGCTCCAACTCGACGCGAGGGTCCCAATGACATAGGTATTAAATTGGACTAATTCGAAATGAAATCTATACGGAAGAACCCCGACATTAGCATGGTAACCTGCAAATGTGTCTTTTTCAATAAATTTGAGGCTCATTCACAATCGCAGTATCAAAGGGTGGAATAAAATTGTAAAGGCTTAGCAAGACTTTGTAAACTTGCACGGGATTTTAATAACATGACAATTGTGTGGCCCGTTATTAGTTGGCTTCAAATTGGTCAGCGGTTAGCATACACAAAACTCTACAGATTTTCTTATGAGCTCAAGATCGTGTTTTCTACTATCACGTGATAGCTCGTTTTGAAGTATAAAAATCGTATTATTAAAAGAGCCCAAATCCATCGAATCTGTCGAACATAATTCTTGTCTTAAAACTTCAAGAATTGCATTCGTGGTGACGTATTCATTTCGTGGTGGTTACACAACACAATTTCTATAATCCTTTCAATGCTTTAGCTTCAGGCGTGCTCATATATTCTGGCCCAAAGTCGTTTTGCAGTGAAAATCCTTTAAACGAAATAAAACCTTGTTCACAATCGTCAAAAAGGGTTCAAAATTTGAAAATGAATAGGCAACTTCATGAACCCGCTACATATCAGCTGCGTATACTGACTAAACTACAAGTGACTGCTGGTTTTCAATTCACGTCAATATGAAAGAAGTATACTAGTTGCTTAAACAGTACATTATACAAGAGAAACCATATGTACCTTTCTTTAAAAATAATCTATGCCATTCACTACACTTTTTACTAAAATCTTCTACTGATACTAGTTGTATGTACTTTCGTAGGATGTATGAAGGCCAAAATCTACTGATGCGTAGAATAGACAGAGAGAGAGAGAGTAAGAGATACGGCGAATTTCACTTTGTTTAAGCTTTTCGACCGACACTAATCACGTCAGTTATATGGACACTAATTGAGATATAAATAATCAAGGCTTGATAGCATAATTACAACATGCAGAATACAAAGAAAGTATCATCAACACGGTAGTGAACTAACAATCGAATAGGTGATTACCAAGAAGAAAAATAGGGTGCTCGTGTCATGAAGGGCAAAACAGGGAGAATAGAACAAAATCAAAAGTACATCACCAATGAACGGATAATTTGAAGACAGTAGTCCACCATAACAATATTTCCTACAATTTTAAGACAAAATCAACGAACAAACCTAAAAAACCCATGCTATTGTCAAAATAAACAGAATACATAGGTTTGCTTTGATAATATAAGGCAGTCACTTTGAAGACGTAGGTAGGTTTAAAGAATTTAATGGGTTCAGCAACTTGAATGCTTCCACATTAATTTGACTTAGAGACGCATCATGTCTTAAGAAGCGACGCCGTAAGGATGAATTATTTGACGCCTTCTAATGGAATTTAATGTTTGCATTATTTGGGCTCCTGTCTCTAAATACACCATTTTTTGTATTCCCTTTTCTTATCTTACGATGCCTAATATACATAAGAGAGAAGCTTTCCGGTTGAAAGATTCCTCAAACACATCTAACAAAACAAATTCAGTATTCACAGAAATTGCAAGTCTAGGCTCCAGATGTCCTAGCTATTAAGTACATTAAATAAAAACACACGTCATAACAACTTATGTAATAAACAAACAAACAATGGACCCTGCTTAAGAATTACCGGGAATAAAAGAAGAAAGAACGACAGAACACATAACAGCAATGATCTTTGCAATAAGAATTTATGACATACTTTATACTTCATCATCTTGTCATCCTCTGCAACTATTAATGTTTGCAGATGAGATATTTCATGGTCAAGCTGTCTTAACATTTTCTGTAAGTCGTCCGGTGTCTGTGATGATGTATCCATGGGTTCACCGCTCTGGGGATAGTAATAAACATCAAATAATTTTAATGTAGTATGTTTCAAAGTTTATGATCTTTAAAATAAGGTTACAGAATAAAGAGAAATTGTGAATGCCAAAAACCCTGGAGGAAGTTCTTATGGAAGAAAACACCCGCCTTTATGAGATTTTATCAAGTTGTTGCCGTGCTAAAACCACTCATGGCGCTCTTACGAGGCAGAACAGCAAGAAAATCAGACATGGCTATAACGTTTTCAAGCATTATCCACGTTATATCGTCTGAAAATACCAACCTCTGTCTCGATTTTATTGTAGGGACAGCATGTAATGTTCAAAAAAGCGGTCATGGCCCTGTTCCAAATTTCTTTCTGTCTCGAAGTGTCATTCCTCGTGTGCGGGTTCCATTTATATATCCTATACTTGCTAGATTGATCACGACAATACCAAGACAAAACTTAAACTACTATATGAAAACAAGGGAAATAAATATCTTCAAGGCAAGCCCAAAGGGCATGAAGGTCCATCGGATCGTTGCATATCATAATAATTACGCCTGGAGTAACGTTTACAGATCTGTTGTTGATATCACGGTAACAGAAGATAAAATTGTACGAACTATAACTTTAGTTTAAAGAAGTGAAAGAATCCTTAGTAAAATTGAGTTAAGGTTGTAAACTTGAAAGCCACTTAGTTGTTGAATATCAAGGCGACGGAATAAGTCTAAAAGGAAACGGAGTAAGTCTAAAAGGCGATGAAATAAATCTAAAAGAAAGCACCATTTCTTCGTACACGAGCAGACCTCATCTCTTTGATGACCACGTGTGTCAAAATGCATAACATAGGTAACTTGGACGTCAGAAATACGGTCACCAATGTTTCAGGCCACTCAAAAAATGTCCGAGTTGGAAAGCTAGGTAAACTTCATTTTTATAGGATGACCCAGCAAAGATCGTAAACAAATTATGTATGAAATATAAGTAAAAAATATCACCCACCAAAACAACGCATTCACGCAATGTTTGTTTCCGACAACAACACTATTTCCTTTCACTTTCTTCACTTTTGATTACAACTATTCATACAAACCAGTCAACGAAATAATAAACTGTTGCAAAGTATGTTCCTGTACGTAACTCGCATATATTAAAGTGTGAACGACTTCTAAATTAATTCACTGCTGCAAAGAATGCCGGTAA
The DNA here is from genome assembly GCA_010016065.2 of Carybdea cf. marsupialis auct. non (Linnaeus, 1758). Taxonomy (NCBI): domain Eukaryota; kingdom Metazoa; phylum Cnidaria; class Cubozoa; order Carybdeida; family Carybdeidae; genus Carybdea; species Carybdea cf. marsupialis auct. non (Linnaeus, 1758). The sequence continues at coordinate 13,253 of JAAAKL020005588.1, forward strand.
AATAGACACAATCAAAAATACATACCTCTTGCGATTGGCCTGTGAGAAGTGACTCTACCTACCAACAGAAAAAAGGAAGGGACCTTACTCAAGTATCTTCAACATTATCAAAGCTGACAAAGAACTTCTCTAAATTAACGTATAAATAAAACTGTAAATAAAGTACAAACAACAAAACAACAAATAGCAGCAGCTGCAGCGTGATTTCCATTTCTGAGCTTTTTGATGGCGGATTAGCTGACCGAAAACGTACTTATCACTCATCCGATGTTGTGTGAGGTCTTCGAGCAAAAACACCGTAATATAAAGAATGCTTAACGATTTTCGAACCTGTCCAAATATCTGATTCTCAAATGGTGCCAAAATGCGCAAAAATAGTAGACCAGAGGCCCTAAAGGTCAGGCTGGAACTCTTATTCCATTTCTCAGAAAATTTTATGTAGCTCAAAACTTTTCGGCTATCATAGGAGCTCAGGAGGAGATTGAATCTGGATAGTATTGGCAGCTGTATGCAGAATACGAGGCTTCGTTGGCTTGGTCATGTGGAGAGAATGGACAATAATGCTTGGGCAAGCAGATGCAGAACAATCAAGGTTATAGGAACCACTGGTAGAGGAAGTCATAAGGATGGATCTCAAACAAAAAGGTGTCAGCAGAAACCTGGTGAAGCATAGGATAATTTGGAAGTCAATTTCAAGAAAGCGTTGAAGACATGCTAGCGTGTAAAGCGGAAGTTAAGCCCAATATGATGATGATGATGACGACAGGTCTCCCTATTAAACACTTTTCCCAGTAATTTGTTCCTTATCTTTATGTGGCAACACATGGGAAAGCATTTTAAAAAAGCACGTCAACAATTTCTGTATCATGCAAACATACGAAGTCACAGTAGTGGTATACCACATCAACAATAACGGCATTTAAGTCTACTTACTACTTACTTAATCACTAACTTGGCAGTGTGACATGATTCTTACCTACTGACAAAACTCGAGCGCCATTTTTCTCTATCCGCTGCCATAGTATCTAAGCTAGTAACTTGTCCTTTCTGTCAGATTCTCCACGTAACAGGCAAAAAAAAATTCGTGGTTTCCCTATACTGCTGCACCCATTTCGTAGTAGATCAAGCGCATAGCGTTTGATATTAAATTGATCTTTATTCACCTCATACCAGAGGGCTCATACCTGCATTTTGTTACAGAATGTCAAAATAAGGCTGGTCGATTCAATACTTAGAGTATGGTACCATTTGGAACCTAGCCGATTTAATCCAAGCAACACGAAATGGGAGCTTACAGCGAATGCAAAGATTTTGTCCCTGTCAGTCCAACTCCACTTCCCAGTCAATGAAGAATCAGCAAGGCAAGAGGCCCTTTCTTTAAAAGCCAGCGTAGCTCTGGTGACGTCCTTAGGGTTAATCATCCCCTAATAAACTTAATCTGATTATGACAACCACACATCAGTCAAACACTTGAATATCGTCCATTTTCGTTTCACTATCTAAATTAACGATGTTTTTATATGGAATGTAAATGCTTATAATACTTAAGAGATTAATTTTGACCTGTTTTTACCCTATCCAAAATATCTTTTTTTCTGTGGTGCAGTTCTTCGATCTGTTTCAGGAATAAGTGTTTCCTGTCCGAAACAATCGCTAGCAAGTTAAAATGAACTTCCTCTGCTGAGTATCTAAAACGGAAACAATAAGTAGAACCTAGTACTTACATTTCTTTATCACAGCTATATCAGTTAAAATGACGTAGGCCGGACGTCACATCATTGAACGAAGATCATGTTTATTTAAATGGAGCTGGTGTGGATATCGCCATTCAAAAAAGACACTTATTGACAAATTTTGGTCTCGAAACATACACGAGTAACAATTACCCCAGATCAGTGACTTGATACGCGGGAAAATCCTTATATTCTTACATCTGTATATTCTCTTAAAAAGCCAGCATAAAAGACACTCCGCCCATGATCGTTCATTGGATCGGCGTACCGTTCTGGTATAGCCTCTCCGTTTGACTTTAACGGCTAACAGGGTTAGTGGCTAATAAATTAGGACAATAATATAGACATAATTGAAACCTAACAGTTCTTGTGCACAATTAACTATCGGCTGATTCTATTTACGGCCGTGCGTCAAAATGACAATCTTGGGTGACAGTCATTGCAATTTGTAGAGAGGATCAACTAGTGATGTTACACAACCTAAAGAAAGACAATTTAAATTCGTGTGTTTATGCAGTTTTGCACCAAATCAACCCCTACAAGTATTTTAGAGTTGCAAGTATAAAATTCAAGAAACAAATTTCTGGAAGTTTTGGAACTGCTAAATCATTTATGAGCGCTTACTTACTAAGACATCAACAACAACCGTTTCTGATGTACCTATATCATAGCTTAATGGTTTTGCAGGCAATGCAGAGGTTAACTTCAACTAACAATTCCACTAATTGCGTTGACAAATAGTTCATGTCGTTTTATTTCATACCTATCGTTAATCGGCTCGTGACTATAGGGCATGAAATAATTTACCTAATCAAATCGCAAACAAGCTGATCAAATAATTGAACAGACTCCCGTAAGTGACTTAGGTCAATAACATATGCAGCTTACTCGATTACTGACCACATGCAACTAGCCTAATTTATAACCCAAATCAAAAATACTCCTTGCAGTGTACTACACGTGAACCGTAAAAGGCAACAATTTTTCTTAAAGTTATACAAATTGTCTCTTTCGCACTTACAAATGAGCTTTCCTTAAATCATGAAAACAGCTCATACAGTTACAAGTATATGCAACAACCTTTGCGAGTCATTCCAGTTCAATAAACGATTAAATAAGGTCTTCAATTGAGCAATGAACAACGATGAGAGATTGTTTCTTTAGGAGGTTACTGAAACAATTCCACGAGACCTACTTTGAAGTATGATAACTATACTATCTTACACGGCTGCTTTATATGGATAACGGGAAGCATGCAAGTAAGCAATAATTTGACATAGTGCCAGATTCTAAATTATCATACTACTGATCAGGATAGTTGAATACCAAAAATAAAACAAAAAGAGAGAGTACATCTACCAATTTATGCCCTTGAAAGCTGGTAACAATCAATAAAAAAAGCCTTCATTTTCATAAATTTAGACGTTAACCAGCGCCTGGTGTGCATCAAAGTTTCTTTCTGTCATCGATAACTAAAATCATATCATAATGTCCCTGACAGTTAACTTCCTTTGTTCACGAACATGGTGACAAATAGCGCCAGTTGAATTTGTGTAGCCTTCTAGCTCAAAGATATGTTACTGACCTCCACGATATTTAAATACCAAACAAGAAACATTGTTAAGGTACAGCTGCGCAGAATCTAGTTAGCAAAATGACCTCCTTTCTGTCAATCTATCTGTCAAAGAAGGGCAAGGCCGTCGCTAAATCACACGCTTTCTTTTGCATGCGATCTTTCATTTTTCCTTAATCTCTTTAACTTCGTGCATCGGGGTATCTGTAAGCCATGTAGAGTAACTTACCTTTGCATTCTCTTTTCTATAATTGGTTTAAAGGATTTAACCCAGTCATTGTGGACGTAAGTACCTGCAAAATTGGTGAAAAACTAAAGTTTGAATATGTGATACATAACCATGTAAGTAAAGGCCAAGTAACGACACACAAAGTCAGCATATGGAATCACATTTGTAGGTGTATATCAACATATGGCAACAAACTGCATGGCAGCTGTTGCAAAAATTTGCGGCTCATAACAAGACATGCTTTTGTTCTTCTTATTCGTATGTAGCTTCATGTGCATGAACAAACTAGGTACCATATTCCTGTCCAGAAAATAATAACAATCGCCTAGTGACAGCACTAGTGGCAGAGGGCATGAAGCTGAAATAATATGGAGAGTTGTGAAAAATTCGATAACAGAACTTAAAAATTTCAGCTCGGTTAAAGTGCTTCGAATGTTATCAATCATTGTATCAATGTATACACCACATGTATGCAGCACATGTTGGTTGCGGTTAAAAAATTATGAGATTATAAATATATTGAAAGGCTGTTGAGGTCAGTATCAAGCTTGAAAAGAACATTGTAAGAGATGCACATAGTCATGAAGTCGAAACACTTGTTGTTATGAAAATACGAAACTGAAATGGGAATGGTCAGAGGGACCTACCATGATCAATAGGTCCTTCCTTTAGTCCGTCCAATTCATAGAGCCTACCATTGATTGGCACGTAGGCTACAAAGTGGTACACGTCATTGTCTTCTTTATTCTGTGTATTGTCAAATTCGAACATCTGCTGCCTATAAAATGAGGAATAACAACCATGACCCTTGTGCATAGATGTTGTTATGTAAATGGCCTGCTTCCTTGTTACAAAATAGAATGCAGAACAGGAGACTATCGCCCTAAACATAATCATCAATATAAATACCCAAGATGTCACATGTAATGCGGAAAAATCTATTATGGATGCTGTTAGGAGCACCTCTAAAAGTAAAATCCCCATTTTAGCATGCAAGTTACGTTTGAGTTCACACTGCAGTAATGTAATGTCTAGGAAACCAAGAACAGCTGACATCAACCACGTTTTGAATATATATGACTACCAATTTTTGATGCCTGGATCCCTCTTTATTGTAGAAAGAGCCAAATTACATTTTAATCAACACACTCTTTAATGTGGAACAGTACAAAAGCGAGCGTCCTCTTGCTAACACCCTTCAGATATTTTGTACTGGTTATCGATTTTAAAGTCACAAAGATCAAAATCAGCCAAAAAGCAGAAAGATACAAATAAAGTTCCACAACCAAGCCGTAATTTGTATGTTGTTAGGAGAAACCACTACTCTTAATTCACCATTCTTCCCAGGTAATGAATCGTATGAAGACTGCTTACCCATATCTATAATAAGTATTCCATACTTTTGCACTTTTGATAATCCCTTGCATCTAACAAGGACTGCTAGTCTTCCTTGGCCTCCTCAAAAGTCATGAAAAATCATTTGTTGTGTAAGAGCACTGGTTTATAGAGTACAGTTAGAGGAGGTTTTGTTTTGATACTGGCAAAGTAAAGTGCATACATGTGATTTAAATGAAATTAACATAAGTGCAGACTAGTGTAGAAAAATCAGTATAGGGACTCTGAATTGAACAAAGCAATAAAAGGGTCAAAGACAACTTTTAAGGTTATTTCCCATAAATAAGATACAAACTCAGACAAAAGGTAAACAATGTCACAACAGACTGTTCGTTAGTTTTCCACAGGCTGTTGAAGCAAACAATTAGCTGATCAATGAATAAATTAGTAAAGACTGCCATTGTCCAAGAACAGTCACCTCAATAGGCACACAAAACCTTACCTTGCAAAGCTGTTATGTACTTGTTTAATAGTTTCTGAATTAGACAAACTAAGTCCTTTCAATGCAGGGTCAAACTGAAGAGAAAATTCCTTAAATGTAGTGAGAGTCTCTCCTAATTGCAAGTCAGGGTGCACCGTGTTCAATAGCACACTGAGTATTGCTTGTGTAGCACAAGCATTGTTAATGACCTACATGAAATTAAAAAGAAAGGAAGAAAAGAATTATCAACACCATTATAATTATCAACATGTGAATAGCTTGACATGTATTCACCATCACAATCACCATGAACATCAGCAGCATCAGCAACATCATCATCATCAACAATATCATCAACAGCATCATCATCATCATCATAATCATCATCAACAGCATCATAATCATCATAATAATAATCATCAACATCAAAATCATCACCATCATCAGCAACATCATCATCATTGACAACATCATCATCATCAACAACATCAT
>JAAAKL020005589.1:0-16943 GCA_010016065.2 Carybdea cf. marsupialis auct. non (Linnaeus, 1758)
GCGCATGAGTGAGGCTTCACTCTCGTCACAGGGGAACGGTCGAAGTTAGCCCTCCAGTTTTCTTTAAACTCAATGGTCTACACTCAGTCATATTCTACTCTCGGGTGCTTGATACAAGTGGGGGTCTTAATAGTTGTCGAGGTAGGAAAATTGTTTGAAAATTAATAAGAGTCCTCCACTTGTACAAAGCACCCGAAAATAGTCATCTAGACTAAACTAATCTTCATAAGCATCAATCTTATAAACATATTTTGAATAGATTCCCTAACAAAATAGGCATAATTTTAAACATGACCCTAACTTAATCCCCGTGTGGGGGATACAAAGAGTATGAATAGTGATGGAAATCTGGGGTTATGAGGTCGTTTTTAGTATAAATAAGCAAATATTAGTATTTCATTGACTATATAGAAGTGAGTCAACGTCAAAATTTTGGGCAGCAAGCCCCATCATTCCCAATTTGACCCCGAAGCTATGTTGTGTCAGAGATTATGAAACACATGTTTGCTGCATAATCTCTGATTGTGTAAATTATAATATGTCTATTTTTGTTGGTATCAATATTTCTTCAACTGTAGAATTTTTACTTGGTCACTTGAGATTAACTCATTGGGGTAATTGCTTTAAAGAACGTAAATTAGAAATCATGATCTCACTTTTCATGCATGACACTCGATTTTAATTAAAATGAATTAATGTGGGGCTTTGATAACGTCGTGGGGGTGGGAAAAGGTTTTGAAAATTAATAAGCGTCCCCAACTTCTATAAATCACCCGAGAGTACAGTAAATTAGTAGTCACAGCGATTGATTCCAACTTAACATGAACAACAGCGAAGCTGCCTTGCTGATGGTCAATTTGTGCGAGAAGATGATGAAAGAAATTCAGTCGTCACATTCTCGAGACATTAGCTCCCTTGAGTACCTATCAGACTTGTATACTAAGAAAAGTATTTTACAAACTGCCAAATACCTCGGATGCTTCACTAGGACGGGCAATAATAATGGCGCTCACGCTATGTGAGACAGACGGTAAGGCCAACAGCTGTGAGGAGCATCTAGAGTATCTGCCATTCGTTTGAAAGCATAGCTATCGCCTTTAAAGCAACGTCCTTCAACAGATGCCTCTATAAGATAAAGCCTTATCAGGTTAACTTTCTAATAACTGACTCAGGCGGTAGTCGTCCTGCAAATATCAGTATTTGTTTCCCTCCGGCAGTGACACCGACTGTCCTCTATTGTTGTGTTTTCATTTGCGTTATAGTATGCTTCCTTTGTCTCCTCAAAGAAAGGGATGAAAGGGTGTTCAATGCTCTTCCCGGTTGTCCACTGGTACCTTTATTTCAGACCTCCATTGCACCTGAGTAGCCCATTTCACCTTTCTTTCAAATATGGTTCATTTCCATAAAGTATGCTTCGACTCAACTAAATAACGTAGCGTTAACAAACAAAATGAAGATAGCAAATTATTTCAACGAGCACCTGACAACCATTAATTCTAGCTGACCCTTAGCTATTTTATATAGGTCATGTAGATTTGACAAGACTTACACCTAACTTACTTGTTAATTCAATATCTTCTTCAGAAAAGTGTCTTTGACAAATGTAAAAATTCCCTTTTTCTATCTCTTCTTTTTAGCTTCTCTGTAATTTGTAAGGATACTCAGAATTTGTCTTCGCAATTCGACTTAGAATTCGGTAGATCGTCCCGGGACTTTGACAGAGAAATACTGTAATACGAACTGTTATTTCGAATAGTAGCGCAGTTATTGAAAGCACAATCGACCATGCCTTTCCACATTGAGAACGTTGTTTTGACGAAGTATGACGAAGTATGACGAAGTAGAAACAACAGGGACGGAGGAACAGGGGCCAAGCCCACCCAAAGATTTACCAAATCTCTTTTTTTCCGTGAACACTTTTTAGCTTTATCAAAATTGAAATTGATTGCGACAGACATTGTGTCACATTCACAGCAAAATATGCATATTCAGACAGACAACAGATTTTGCTTCTACATACTGTGGAAAGTGACAAGTAAATTTGAACCCAGCCTACTTTGCCCCTTCCCAATCTGCTTACCTTCCCCCGTCCCTGAACAAGGTGAACACAATGTGACTCGCACCAAAAATATTTGGACCTTGTATTCATTTTGATCATGTAATCAAATATTCCGTGAACAAAGACATATTGCGCAATCCCCCAAGGTTCCAAACTAGGGATTCAATAAACAGTGAGTCAAGTCATATAACAAACAAGTAAATCCTAGTCACATTTGGCTCCATATCCAGTAAGCTTCAGCTTATATAGGCTATTTAGCACGAAAATAGGATAGTTTCAGGGGCGTGTTTGAATAACTTTTGACCAAACTCAAACAATACATTGGAGTTATTTTAGTGACGTCATTTCATCAGCTAAAACAATGGTCTCTACTTTTCAGAAACCAAACAGTAGACAATTTTGAAAAAATCAAAGATACACAATTACAGTGTTTCTGCTGAAAGCATTGCTATCTCTTCATCACTAGTAAGCCATTAGGGGTGGTAGACTCTCACAAGGGGTGGTTTGGGAGGGCAGACCTTTACAAGGGGAACGAAAAACCTACAGGGTAAGGAAAGATGCCTGGCTTAAGCCGGCTGAAAGGGGCGGAATTGAAATAGAATTGAAGTTCGTAGGCTATAGCCCCTTCAAGTTCAGCTTCGTGAATGAGCAAGCTTAGCCGCTATGTTACAGAGCAACTCTCATCTTGCTTAGAAAAGGCTCTGTGCACGGCATGTTATGGTTGATTCCTCATCCAAATGGTACGTGGTTACAAAAAGGTTGAGCGCCGCTGGTTGGTTCAGAAATATAGGAATTAAGGAAGTTGTGCTACCTTTGCGCCTCGCTTGGTTGCTCCACGTGATAAACTCAGCGCCCATCCAGCAGGATCAATTGTACCGTCGCCGGGACTATACAGCGTTCCATACAGGTCATCGATATTTAATAACGGATACAATTTCTTGGATTCTTCCGGGGAGAGGACATAAGAGTCTACTCCGTACACCTTACCAAGCTGTATAAGAGGAAGAAATCGAAAACTGTCAGAGCATGTGATAAAGAAGGCTGTCAAAAAGGTGAACATGATACAGAATGCTACCAGCACTTATGCTGAATTGTCAATCAGACAGTTTTACTTTCGTACAAGTGACTTTATAATCAATTGTTTAACAAACTACTCCCTCCCAAACCACCCAACCCACATACATCTACCTTACAAGCTTGCTCTTGGATGATGTACAATATTTTTAATTGTAAAACCACAAGACATGCGTTTATATGGATTCTTCAATAACACAAGCGATGAGTCATATGCCATTTTCTAGCGCTACGTAACAAAATGATGTAGCATAGTACTAGTACTTATTTGAAAAGTCTCCGTCACTATTCTTTCCTGAAACAGCAATAAGGAGTCAACATGTTAACTCGGCAACAACCTAAAACGACCTACAACATCCAACTAATTAGCATCTGAAAATAGTTTTCAAGGCTTACAGCATTTTTATGGAAAACACAAGAGCAATCATTTTATTGATTGCATTTCGTATTAATGCCCTCCACTTCTCACCTCTTCAGTAAAACACACTCTAGTCCGTACTTAAGTGGTATTTTAGCTACTAAAGTATTCCATTTTAACCGCTGCTACACCTTCATTTCACTTGGCCGGATAGGGTCATTCAAAAAGTACGTAAGCTCTGACAGAAGGAGGTGTACCAAAAAAGTGCATGTACAATTTATATATGCAACATACAGAATCTAACATATTTTTTTTTCTTCCGTGCATAATAAAGGCATAAGAAATGTTTGCAACTTGCAACCTTTCCTTAGCAATCTCCATCATTTTAAAAAACACATCCTTTCAAATAAGGGGATGGTGAAAGTAAACGGATAGCGCAAGAAGGGAAAGGGGGCTCCATGAAAAATGCATAAAAGCGTACAAGAAGGAGGGGATCGAATATCGCTAAACTGGAGGGTTCATACTTCTTTAATGACCCCGACGTATCCTTTCTTCCGCTATTCTCATCCTAAGCATTTGCCCAGTGTACTCCTCGACACAAATTACATGCTTGTTTCTGCTCTGTTTATTTTCTTATTTGACCCCTTTTCATCATCAAGCATTCTCTGTAGGCCAGTAGCTGCGGGTTGGAGGCTCGGGGCATTTTCCCCTCAACGGTCGGGTTTGTAGGGACATTGCCCAGTCGAAGAAAAATTCGAGCAACTATTTGTTTCAAAGTCAGAATTCAATTGTTACTCGATCTTTCGGTAATCGATTTTAAATCAACTGTATCCGATTAAAGGTGTATTTTTCTTTTAGTGGCCTCTTGCACAATGGAAGTTTCTTTTGGTTTGTTTTGGTTTTTTAAAACCCTTCACTCAAAACAAGGCTGGGTTGCCACTTCAAGGTTACTTTGAAAGAAGTAAGAAGAAAAAAAGAAAAACTAGATGTAGTTAAAGACAAAACGAAAAAAATGTTAAAGGTTTCCAAGAGGATGGCGATTGACATTAGATTTAAAAGTGTCAAGATCATAAGTAAGAGGAAAGAAGTCTGACGACAGAGAGTTCCAGATCTTGGCAGTCCTAGGGAAGTTACTGTTAGCATAGAAATTTCTGTTTGTTTTGGCAATTGAAACAGAAAAGTCATGCATAGATTCAGTATACAGAGTGGACCTTGACCTGATGAGGGGAAGATGAACCAACTCAGCCAATTCAGAAGAACACTCACCAAAGTAGTACATGTAGAAGAGACTTTAAGATGCAGCACCTCTAAGGTGAGACAGAGGTGGAAGTGTGCAGGCCAGTTCAGGGCTAACCGCACGTGAAGTTTGTTTTTGGAGCCGGTCAAATATCTTGGTGCACCATCCCAAAGATGACAACAATACTCCATGCAAGGCCTGATCATTTCCTTACAAAGATATAATACAACAGATCAGAGAAAGATCATAGATCATAGGTCGCAAAAGAGCACCAACCCTCCTTGAGACAGACGTAGCCTTGAAGAAAAAGAAACGCCAAGGAGCTAGTTGTTAGGGTTACCAACGGTAACAGCTCCTCAAGAACAAGGCCATCCATGCTAAGAGGCACCTTGAAAAGTTCTGGGGATCTGTCAAAAGATACCAGCTGACACCTTCTACCCCACTCTACAACAGTGTTTAAGTCAGATTGAAGTTCTGAAGCCATTCTTTTCTGGGATGACACTTGTGATACCCTACTACAACTAGCATATAAAGTAGTATCATCAGCATAAACTCCAAGCTGACACAGCACAGAATCCGATGGATCATTAATAAAAATGAGAGTGGGGCCCAAAATAGAACCTTGGGGAGCTCCAGCATTTACAAAAAACAAATTACACGACTCACCATCCAAAACTATCTGCATTTCGTACTTATAATATTTCGATCACTTAGAAAAGCTGAGATGATCCCGAAAAAGTCACCACCAATACCATAAGCTTTGAGTTTATGTACAAGACCACCATGCGGGACCTTATCAAAATCCTTAGAAATGTCTACAAAAACTGCCCTGGAGCAACCAGATCTATCCTAACTTCTATAGATTCGCTCAGTTAACACGGTGTGAAGATCAGAAGTAGATTCTGAATACCGAAAACCATACTGTACATCTTGGAAAAGGCCTGTCCTCTCAAGATAAGCCACCAGTTCCATATCAATCAACTTATCAAATACCTTGCTGACCCTGCAGAGATTAAAAAGTTTCGACAATATCGACGAGATTTCGGGAGCACATTTCTTTAAAACGGCAACAGAAACCATATCTGATCCCTAAGCCTTAGCAGAGTCAAGATTAGATATCACATCAGCAACCAACCTTGGTGTAACAAAACCTTTCTCAGAGAAAACTCTGTGTGAGGTGGAATATTTGGAAGCTCCAAACCAGAGCAATCCCAACTGGAATTCTTGGCAAACATTTGACCGAACAGCTGAGCTTTGTCAGAAGAGGATGTTAACACCTCAGGCCTATTGGATTACAAAAGAATAACAGACTTTCCCTTATTCATGATGCTGTTATGGATTCTCCAAAAGTCACGAGATTCACATTTCAGGGTAGGAACAGCCTGCCTACTCTGTTCCAAGTAAGTTACATCTATTACTAGATGTCTGAACTTTAGCCTCCATAGTCCACACACTCTGATATTGATGAATGAATTGATTCCTGTGGGCTATGGCAGCAGAACAAACCGGAGCAAACGATGGAGAAGAATCAGGTCTCACCAAAAATTGCCTATGTGGAACAAAAGCATCAATTCCTCCCTGAATCCAATCACAGAAGTAAGAGGCCCCTTTGCATGCGATCTCTCATTGTACCTCCTGATGAGCAGAGAGGTATAAGACCTGTTTGAGGCCCCTTTGCATACTCCCTCAGATAGCAGAGATGACCAAGGAGCATCTCTCAAGTAGTCCCGAAAACCATCCAAATCTGCCCTTCAAAAGAGAGAGGTCTTTCTTCTGAAAGTCACACTAACAACTGCATGGTTGGATCTTGGATCTGCGAGAACTACCTCGAGAGAGTCGCTAATAGAGGAGCACAAAAGGCAAGAGGCTAAAAATCAGGTGAAGCACGAAGGAAATAAATATAAAATTGTCAACAGGTAGATCCAGAGAAGCAAGCAACATGATAAGATGCATGCAGCCAACAGCTTAATAGTGTAGAAATTTCCTTCTGCGAGAAAATGCAGAAATCTTATAAGTGGCGGTAAAACTGGGGGAAAATCTTATTTTGCTTCGGTGAAAGAAGGGTGATACAATCGAATGCGGTAACAAAAGATTTGTAGCTTATATGTGTCACGCTAGCAAAGTGCCGCTATATGTAATCATGCGAAGAGAAGCCAAAAGCACTGATTACAGAGCTAGAAAAGGAACAATTGATGCAATCTTCAATGTCTTTCGACTTTAACCGAAGAATTTTGCCTCTCGCTGGAAAATGCGAAATTAATAAAAGCTTCTTGGCCAATAGCTCAAAAGTAAGATATTTTTGTAATGGAGTTCGCGAAGGCGTCGCACAATTCTTTATCCGGTACAGTAAAATCACCATCAGAACGTCCTACATGACACAGGCTTCTCTGATAACACAATGAAATTGATAGCGAATCTTCATCAGCAACAAAGCGGTGTAGTTCGATCAACGTTGAGCTAAGTGAATGGAATCTCTTCGATCTTTACGCAGAGAATATCGTGAGAAAAGCTCTGATCAACTTTCATCAGGCGGCCAATGCAAGAGGAAAATGTAAAAGAACCTATGTTGTACAGATAGTATAGTTTTAACGGCAGGAAACATGCAAGAGCTCTTAGGTAGAAGTGGGCGACGTATTTTGATCGTGGGCCGGATTAGGACCTTCCTCTGAAAATACCATTATTTTATCACCAGATTCATGCCCATTCTACGCTAATCGAGATTCCCCTCATATGAGAACAAGCTGGGGACAACAAACTGTGTTAGTATCTCTGTCAGATAACTGTGAAAGTCACTCATCCATAGTTACAATTAATCATATTGCCTAAAATACTAGTTAGTGGTTGTACCTTCTGATATGTCTGTGGGCCGAGCGCAAAATCATTTAAATGTTCAATAGGCAGCATAGAAGAGCTTTACGGACAGAAGGAGGATGATGGATGCCAGTGCACCATAATGTAATTGATCAAGACATTCTATACATGATCCCAAACCCTAGTTTTGCAGGTCTAGGAACGCTATTGTGCACAGTGGCAGTATGTCCATACGTGCATATCGTGCCTAGAAACACCCAAAACTTCTCAGCAGTTTTTTGTCCTTGGCCGTGTCGGTTTTCTGCATTATTCAAATTACCTTCTTGTTAGATTGAATAAGTATGCTGCTTCTCCTTCGAATTCCTACTTCCTCAAACATAACATTTATTCCGTTCCGCTTTTTGTAGTGCCCAGGTGTTCTGGGGCAACCCTTTTGTAGTAGAAACTCTTGTAAATTTTAAAAGGGCACGGACTTGAAGCTCATAAGGCTACTGACCGAAGCCAAGGTTTACCAAATCAGGTTGGCAACCAGCTAAAGTACAGGGAGGGAATCAACGTAACCCGTGCTATGGATAGACCAGTTCCTTATACATAAGTAATAAAGGTAAGATGTCAGCGTGCCAGTTTCACACGATCCAGAGTTTAATAAATGAAAAGATGCGAGAGAAATTAACTCCTTCAATATCAAAATGGATACTGTGGATAACTTATTCGAACATCAGTTCAACTCGCCAAGAAACATAAACATATCTAGCAAACTTGACAGAGATGAACTTGTAGCTGAGTGTGAGTCACTAACTCTTCGCCCTAACCCATAACCTTCCCAGGTCAACTTGTAAATAAGTGGATACCACTAATAAGTTCACTTAGGGTTCGGGATAGTGTCAGAGTTAAGGTTAGGGATGCAGGTTAGAGTTACTTCTAGGGTTAGTGTTAGTGCCACCCACTCAACTAAATATCAAATGTATCTAGCAAGTAAGTTAGTTTGTATTGAAGAGGATATTTGGCTGTCATATGATGCCTGTTTTTGTTTCTTAAATACTTTTAAATTATTGTTGCTATGAGCTCCATTCCCTCATGCTAACACATTTCACTAGCGGGAGTGGAAAGCGCCTCATTACACCTACTAACATGGAAAATTTATAAAACTCCTAAAGTATATACGTTTTCTGTTATATGAAACAGCTAACAGGTTAACAATTTGTTCACATATCATCCTAGATGACTATATTATTGGATTTCACCAGATAGATCACATCTCAATTTTACAGAAAGGCACAGTGAATGCCAAAACTTTACCTGGCGCTGACTGCAACAGTAATCACCAGCTGCTAATCATGGACATTAAGATCATATTAAGCAAAATCAAAAATCCGCCACCTCCACTTCCTCTAGATCTTAAATACTTTAAAAATAATAATGACTAGAAGATACAAGTATCAAATTAATTTTAAAAACTTTTACAATGTCATGATGAAAATGCCCAAACGAACAATGGGAAGTAGGTAAAAACGCAATCCTGGAAATGGTTCGTGCTACCATCCCAAAAAAGAGATCAAAACATGGCGGAAACAATTGGATCTCTGCTGGTACAATTGCAGAGATTGCAGCACGAAGAAAACTGAAAGCCAAAGGCCTGAAAACCGAGGAAGATAAAGACCAATGTAAAGAATTAAACTCCTGTGTGCAGAGAATGATCAGACAGGGCAAGCTCAGATATATCAACGAACACCGTGAAAAAAATTGAAAACAACTCTATCACAAGCTTAACAAAGAATTTATATAATGGAATCACAAGACTGACCAATAAATTCCAGCCAAAAAGGACACCATCAAAGATGAAAATTACAAAATATCAAATGACGGTCAAGATATCAAAGAAAGATGGAAACAATTCTGCACAGATCTTTACCAAAGAAGCGAATCTTTAGCAAACAACATCGGCAATCATGCTACAACCACCATCGAAGTTGAATCTCCTCCACGGCACTCTGAGATTAGTAAAGCGATTTAAGGAATTGAAAAACAACAAGAGTCCTGGAACTGATGATATTCCAGCGGCGCTGATAAAACATGGTGGGAAAAATATTACGTTCTTCCATAAACTTTGTTGTAATATTTGGACCAATGGCACATGGCCTACAGACTAGACATTCTCAGTTTTTATTCCTATTCCAAAGAAAGGAGACATTCTGCAGTGCACTAACAACCGCACAATTGAACTAATTAGCCACTGTAGCAAAATTTTGTTGAAAATAATCAATGACCGAATGAGAGAAAAACTCTACAGAGAGGTTGCCGAGGAACAATATAGTTTCATGCCTGGCAACGGTACAAGATACTGGATTTTAAACTTGAAACTTATAATTGACAAATACAAGGAAAGAGGAAAAAATCTCTATCTTTTCTTGATTGACAATCATAGAGCTTTTAACACTGTGATACACTACTTTGATATTGGTCAGGGTGTACGTCAAGGTTGTATCCTATCACCACAGCTGTTTAATCTATATACCGAGCAGATAATGAGAAATGCAGTAGAAAACTTTGCCAGATTTGTTAAAATTCTTGGAAGAACAATAGCTAGTTCAACGCACGAACTGCATGACATTGCCTCAAAAGTAGAAGAGGCAAGCAAAGCAACTGGTTTACAATCAAATGTTACCAAGGTAATGAAAGTCATCTCCAGCATCATTCCTGATCATCAAGATTTAGTCATAGGCAATGAAAGCATTGCGAATGTCCATGAGTTCTGCTACCTAGGAGCACTATTAACAGACAATAACAATGACTCCAAAGAAATAAAAGGAGATAAGTCATTGCAAGACAGACTGTAACTTCACTGACCAATATATGGAAGGACCAGTCGATCACCATCTTAACGAAATTGCACATTTTAAAGAGTCTGGCCCTTCCAATTGCTACTTATGGTAGTGAATGCCTTGTCACAAAACAAATAGACAGAAAGCGGATCCAAGCTTTCGAATACTGGTGCTACCGGCAGATGCTCCGTATCAGTATGTTGACCAGACTATTGGCGGAAACGCGCTACTCAGTGACATTGACTATCGTAAAATCGCCATTGTGGGATACATTGCAAGAACAGATGGGCTAGGTAAAGACATCCTGAGTGGTGGTGATTTTAGCAACATCAAGGATATCACTGGGTTGTCCTTTGTTGAGGTCATCAGGCGAGCGCAGGACAGCCGACGGTGGAGAAGATTCTGCATGGGTGCCACAAAGAGTCGTGCAACGACGGGAATGTAACTGATGATTTTATATGAAATCAAAGTGAACGCCCAGAATTGTCAGGGACGAGCCGCTACTAATTGTGCAACTGTTTACAAAATAATCACATACTGAACTGTACGAAGTTTTGAGATCACACTTTTTTGTTTGTTCCCGTTGCCATACTCAGTCCGGGTTTTACTCGGCTTTCCCTTGTGTAAACAAGACAAAGTGCCTGTCCATTGACGAAGACTAGTGTGTTATACGGTGATATGACGGAGTGGTCTTTCGAAGATCTGAATCATGCTAAGGGAACGTTTTGTTCGTTACCGATGATTATGGGCAGGTTTAGTTGTCGAGATAATGGGTAAGTTTAAAAGTACCTTACTGTCGAATAATCATCGTCAAACTGATGTATATGCACTATACCGGTATTCTTACTTCAAGACAGATGGGCGCTAGTGCGATGGGACCCAGATCGAAAGTTAGACAAGCCAACGGCTTAGATCTTTTAGGTGACCTTAGGTCGTTACCTGTTTAAGTCGTGACCTTTAGTAGTGAGCAGAAATACGAGTTTCATAGTTCCGATTTGTTATAAAGAGGAGAGACTAGTGAAAATGTCACAACCAGGGTATACCAATCCGATATGGGAGTTTTAATTGATCTTGTACTGAAGCAAGTAGGGGCCTACTGAAAGGCGATGATTTCAACTATGAAGTTGAAAATTGTTTGCCATTATGGACGCTAGGGATTAAATATTGTTATATCATAATAGTGGTAGTCCATTGCAGAGCCAGGACAGAGACTGTGGTAGAATCAGCTCGCCTTGTTTGAAACCGATATGTATCGCAACGATGGTGCAATAGTGTCACAGGATCATACATTTTGTTAATCTTCATTCGTAAGATCAAGCAATAGACAAGTACATATCAATTGTAATCCGCTCTCGTGAAGTGGGAAACGATGTTTCAAGAGATAGGACAGAGGGGGGACTGTATGCATGAATAGCAAGCATGAATAGACTGTCATCCGGAAAGGAAAAGTAACCCGTTCTTTGAATCGGGTGAAAATAATTTCAAAATATTAAACTAATTATTGCTAGAAGTAACCACAACTACAGTAGAGTAGAGTCTCCTTTGTCGTATAGCCCTTAAGAAAAGCTGCATTTTCTTCCTTGCGTACAGAACAGAAATAATTAAAGATACAACTAGTGTGTGTAAGGTTTTCTGGCAGTTCGATGTAGGATGATACTAAGGCAATTGTTTCATGGATAGAGTGGTAAATTAAATAATGTTTTTAGATGTGCTTGATAACAGCCAGAGGACGCTGAGTTTCCATGGCATCTTGTGGCTCTTCTCCACGCCCTATGGGTCACTAGAAGAGCTGTCGATTGTAATAATGAAAAAAGTGGAACCTTAATAGGTTAAAAAATAGTTTTAGGAAACAGACAACAGTAGGGCAATTGCTTTAATACGTGGTTAAGTTTCACATCTCTGTAGAATTTAAATAGAACGGAAGTGAATTGTTAGATGGGAGAAGCACATTTTTCAAAACCAATTCCTTGTTAGGTGCAAAGCCTACCTAACCTAAAATCTCCAGAAATCTACCGCAAAATGGTTTCTGACTTTAATAAAAGGCATCTTCCTATGACTGCTCTCTATCCCCACCCCCAATCACCAAGATTTTACCTTCTCATTATTAAGAAATTCCACAATGTAGGTACCTTATTCTAGTATCTAATTACAATAAAAGGCATAAAAAGCTGACATTATTTTTGATTTCTTAAATTATTCCATTTTTATGGCTTTGCAACAGTAATGAAGTCAGTGGGGTTGCAAGAAATGAGAGAAAATAGCTGAAGCCTTTTCTTTTTTTCCTTTTATTGAGGAAGCTAAGGTACTCATACCTGGTTATTTTCTGTGATCTTAAAGTATTATTTGGTTCTTGCTGAGTTAAACCATCAAGACCTCCATGTGAGCAATTTGTAACTTTGCACTGGTTTCCTTATCTAAGAGCATGGACAACAGAATGGGACTATATGAGAATAAACTTTTAGGTGTTTCCATCTGTACAGCACTAAGTACCACAAGAATTACTGCACCAAATAATACAAAATGAGCTTTTTAATGCACACTTGATGACCATGTTAAGTCTTTATTGAGCAGGGACTAAGTAAGTATAAGTAAACATATCACAACTGTGAAATTGACGTGGGTTTGCAAACAGTACATTTTATACATATTAACAAGTATTGTGGAATGTTTGGTGGAGGTATGCAATGTGTGACATAATGTATTAAACAGAACTGTTAAACTGCTGAAGAGGTTATCTATGTGTGAGGATGCCATGATGGTAGTTCTGTGTAATTTGGAGTTGTTGAGATGGTTGATGTGGTGTGATGTGGAGGTAAGGGAATGGATGGATGATGGGGATGCTTTTATGATGTTATAAATGGGATGTGCTATTAAGTGTATAGGTCTGTGGCATCTCTATTGCTACACTTTTGTGCGCTAAGTAGAGTGGTTTTCTAGTTTAGTTTGTAACATCTAATAGCTTGTTTGACTTATTTCAGTTTCTGTATTGTGTGCCTTTGAATTTTGTTTTGCAGCTATGAATGGCAGATAATTTGGTTTGGTATTTGCTTGTTTGTGATAAGTGACTATCCTTATTTTTCTGATTTTGTTTTTCTTATTTTTCTGATTTCTCTTTACAATGTTGTTGTTACAGATATCCTTTATAGCTTTCACTTCATTACAAGGAAGTTTGTTTGACTTCTAGTCATGCGCCTTAGTAAGACTATGACTCTTCAGTTTTGATTTGAACAGTTTTGTTGGTAATTCCTTGTCACTGTTTTAATTTAGGAATAGAGCCATAGAGTTTTTCTATTTTATTGCATGTATAAACCTTACATTGTTCCCCTTTTAAGAACACTTCTTCAGGGTATGCATTTAAATCTTTTCCCCCTGCTTTGATACAGTGAGGGACCAGTAACTTTGCATGACATATGTGCATTGAGAGCATTGATATATGCAGCAATTTAAACAAAGAAATTGAAGCTATACAAAAGTTTTGATAAATTCTGCCAAGATAATGGTCTGGGACTCCACCTCATAAGTTGTCTTCTTAAACTTGAATAAGGCAACTCAGAGTGCATGTTTAGTTTTAAATTACCCTCTTATCTTTGTAAAACAGATGATATATTGATATATACTTATTATTATGAATGATGAAGGATAAGCACTTGCTTACTGTGCAGATCATTTAGAAGTGAAATACTTAATATGTATGCAAAATAAATACCATGTGAAACAATCTTCTGACTGCTGATGTATTATGTATGTACTAACTTTATGCAACTTACAGTCATCAAGCGTTTATATTCATCAAGTCGTTCTTTGTTGTTTGCTATGAAAAGACCTCCATTTTCATTAAATCCAGCAGATTGACCTGTTTCTTCTTCCAAAACATCTCTTGCAAGATATCTGGTGTAGTTCAAGAGTTCTGCATCAATGTCAGATGGTCTTAAGCGCCACACTAATCCAGCACTATGCCAGGTTGTTCCAGCTGTCAACTGGTCCTTCTCCAACAGAATAGCATTTTTTACACCATACTTTGCTAAATGGTACAGGGTGCTTGTCCCCAGAGAGCCACCTCCAATAACCACAACATCTGCATGCTCCGGTAGGTGATCAGTACTTTCAGGACCACTTTTCTGTGTCAAAGCAAAATACAAATCAATTAAGAATTAGTTTGAGCATTTTTCATTTTACCAAAATTACGTGTAGGCCGGCTATCAAATTTGTTTATACTTGCCAACTAACCTGGTTAAGGTATTATTGAAGAAAAAACACAAATTGATGATAGGTGGAATTCTGTACATGACATTTCAACCCAGTAAAGTGTAGGCTTTTTTAGCCTGTGCAAATATGAGGTAGAGATTGATGCAACTAACTAAGAAAGTGATAAAATTTATTCCCAATAACCAGAGCCTCCAAACCTCTAACAACATGAAAATTATTCCATTGATAGAGTATGACCATACATCTAACCCCTCTTACCTGAAACTTGAATGACCTATGACCTTTTTATTTTTGTTGTTGTTTTGGATGATTGACTTAGATTCTGTGATCCGATTACTGGCACACTGGACAATTTGCCCCATCTATCTTTTGCAAAATTCACTTTTTTATGGAAAAAAGCTTTTTGACATTGCTTATTTCTGTTTGAGAAAAGAAATTGATGTCAAAATAGGGAATACAGTTCTATATATTTCAACACAAAATATCTTCAAATATCATGTCATGACTAATAATTTTTGTAATTTATGTAACTAAAGTTTCCCCACACCCTAACACTTGACAAGGATAGTATGGTGACAGTTCAAGAAGTGCTAATAGTCAATCCTCCAATACATTCTGGTTAGCCATACTTTTACCTGCAATAGAAGCAAATGGTGATTACTTGTGGTCTGTAAAATTATAGTTACATTGGTCCTTAGATTACCTAAAGACACCAGTGGGAGACATGGCAAGCAGTTGGGGCCAGGAAGTCCCCAGGAATGGTCCAAATGGGGACTGTGGCAGCCCGAGCAACGCAGTTCCCTTCGTGGCCTGGTACTGGCAGTGTCGACGGAAGGTAAGTTAGCATCCATTGTTATTAGGGATGAGAGCAATGTTAAGAGCACGAGCAACAAGCAGCTGATAAGCCGTAGAATGCAATCCACATTGGATTGACTGCTGAATTATAACCTGTCAAGGCAAAGTGCAATCAATGGTGGACTGATTACTAGGATGAGGCAATTGCCAGTGCAAAGGTCATCCGGTCCTGCCTGGCCCCATACCCCTTTGTGCATTTAGACTACAATAAACAGAGGCTTATTGTTCACATTAAATGAAGCCTGTAAAGTACAACAAATACTTACCTTCATCACAATGAACATCAGCAACTCAACCCCGCTAGAGGTCCACCAAGGAAGGGATAGATTGACAATATCAAAAGGGATCTTGAAGACCTGAATCTGACTCCTGAGTACACCCAAGACTGTAACACATGGAGAAGGCAAACTACAAGATGGTTTTGTGAGCAGGAGGCATCCAACCCTCAGGCATGGGGAAGCAAGGACCTTAAATGTCCATGATAATGATGACATTTGCATGAAACGTA
Organism: Carybdea cf. marsupialis auct. non (Linnaeus, 1758); assembly: GCA_010016065.2. Lineage (NCBI taxonomy): Eukaryota > Metazoa > Cnidaria > Cubozoa > Carybdeida > Carybdeidae > Carybdea > Carybdea cf. marsupialis auct. non (Linnaeus, 1758). The sequence goes on from JAAAKL020005589.1 coordinate 15,931, forward strand.
TCATGAGTGTAGATTCAGGGAGGACTCATCCCTGCACTTTTTAGGATGGAAGAACAACAGCTGCTTTATCCCCCACTATATTATTCTTCAAAAGATGGTTTAAGCTCCTTCCACTCACAACCAGTTAGGTCTAAGGATGATTAGGCTAGAAAGAGTTAAGGAGAGATTTCCCCACCCCAATCTTTTAATTAGTCATTCTTGCCTTGCCCTCAGCCAAGTATGTTTTGGTTATTGCCCTGGAAGCCTTTAAGCCTTAGTGTGTGTGCAAGTTAAATTGCCAGTACGTACTTGCTGCTTTGGAGAAATGTTAGTTAACTTTGCAAATTGTATAGTAGCAGTTGTACTTACCTTTCCTTATCAGATGGGGCAGGTTGTAATGCTTTCATTTTTAGGACTTTACACTCGAACCTGTGGGGTAACCCGTGGAAAAACCAACGTAAAACCGGATGGTAAGGTAACGTAGCACTGTTAGACAAATATTCTGCCTATTTTGATTACTGTGAAGATCCATCAAATGATAACACTTACTACAATTGCGAGCACATTATTGGTCTATTAGATGGTAGTGGCATTTTATGACCAAACAGGAAAGTTAGTACTGTATACAATGTGCTACCAATCCATTGTACACTGTGTGATAAGAGTATGTTCAAGAATGTTCTATATTCATTCATAATCATTAGAATTTTTAAATGGTTGACGTCCTGAAATCATAATCTAAGGAGAGGAATTTATTTATGTGATATATTATGTTTATCGTTTAAGTATAATAAAAACCTTAGACTAACAAAATAAGAATGCTCAGTTGATGAAATATAAAGTATATAGTTTAATACATATTTAACATACTCATTGAATAAGTTAGAGTGACACGCTACAGGTGGATGACCCCCCCCCCCCCCCCCCCCCCCCCCCCCCCCCCCCAACCACCACCACAAACCAAACACACCAAAAAAAAAAAAAAAAAAAAACAAAAAACCAGTTCTCTCTATTATGATTTAGGGGGTGGTGGG
>JAAAKL020005590.1:0-19095 GCA_010016065.2 Carybdea cf. marsupialis auct. non (Linnaeus, 1758)
TAAGGCAACTGACGGTACGTAAACTCTGTGAACATTCTTTCAATCACCTTGAAAATTATTGGGGGGCTATAGCCCCCTCAGCCCCCCCCCAGTGGTTACGGCACTGTGATAACATGTATCAATATATGGTAAGATATGTCATGTTTCGAGTCTCTACAAGAAGATCGAAATTGGCATTGATGCTTGTCATAGCAACAGACATAATGACGAAGTTTGCTAACAGGTTGCTTTCATAAGAGGACAAAATGTCAATTATCAGAAGGTACTCTATATGATAAAGAGCCTAACGAACATGGTAAAGCTCGAAATGTTTTTTTAAAATGTCGCGTTTACATATTTAAGTGAAGTATTTAAAATTTCTTTTGTCTTGAATTTTAAATATCGTTTTTCAGAGCAGAGAATATGAAATGATGAGCTAAACTAGATATTAGAGAAATAGAAAAATGTTAGCTCCTACTACTCCACTGGATGACATGGAAATCCAGCTCTACGCAATTTTGGTAACCAGCCTCTGCGTCATGTGATTTGACCATGGAAGGACTGCCATCTGGCCCATCATGCTGTTCACAGCCCACGAAAAGTGTTTGTTAAAAGGGAGGGTTTGAAATGACGAGTTTGAATAGATACTAGCTAGAGAATGTTGGTTGCTGACATATTTCTATTTCTCTAATATCTATTTAGATATTGTATAAGTACGGGATGGACTCTTTAGTTCATTTAGATGTATCCTATCAACTCAGTTAGGGAGTTAAAATGATAAGGCCGAGCAGGCACCCTATCTCACTTCTAAATTTCCAAAGAGGTGAGAGCTCTGGCGGCCAAATGTAAAACATAAATAATTTCAAAGAGGTAAGCCCTAAGCAAATACATATGTTGCTGATGAAATTTGAGGGTTTTACCTTAGAAGCTTTTCGGTGGGCATCAGTGGCGGTCTGAGGGGAGGCCGATGGGGCCACGCCCCGAGGCCCCGCGCTTGTAGGGGGCTCTGCCCCTCAACGCTAAGGGAAAAGAATGTGTCTGACTGCCCATATCAATATCACGGAAGTAAGTGAAAACTCGAAACTGTATCCACTCGAAGGAACAAAATTTCTCTAGAACGGAGTACGGTCATGTCTGAACTAACTGGCAATGCATGACGTCATTGGGCTCAGCAAACATTTTCGGCCTAGGACTTTGTACCCTTTTAAACCGCCACTGATGGGCAGGAGTGTTGCCAAACATTAAAACCAAGAATTCACAACATACAGCGAAAAAAGCATTCATATAATAGCTGAAGCTTTTTTGTGCCGCTTCTTATCATATGACAATAAACATAGTTTTTATATTGGTGGCATAATCATATACAAATGGAAAGTGTATGTAGATATCTAAAGAACATGTACATGTACATGAAATAGCACAGACGTTAAGACAAGACGAGTATGATTACATTTATGGTTGTATTACGAAAAAAACAATAAACAAAGCATCTCAGCGAATAAGAAGAAAGCAAGCATAATGAAGCAATCGAGTAGAGAAAACGGTAATGGCTTCAAACACTGAAATCAGATGAAATGCGAAGCATCCATCTTTGAGATTCTCTAGCGCTTTAAACTTCCCTACGCTGTCCTGCAGATTATTACCAGATTTAGAGACTTTCTGAACAATCAAAGACATGTTCCTCATATAGTTACCTATTAACAAAACAAAGTGCTGAAAATTTCTACGTGAGGTCGGTGGCAGCAGAAATAAGCTTTTCTCAAATGATATTTATTTTTCATTCATTTACCTCGACGCTCGCAATGTTGAACGTCGCCTCCTCATGTTCGTCAATGTCAATGGATCACCGGTGCACCTCTGAAACTCTGATACCGCCGTGAAGGAGTAGTTATGGGGACAAAAGCACACAAGTTAAGGCCAGGAACAGAGAAACTGCCTCTGATCTATTATCAGTTCAGAAACACTTTCTTAAATCAAATTTTATCAGCTTAGCTTGAATGCCAGATAAGCATTTGTGATTTCATACATTCATGGTTTGCGTTTTTGTCAGAGTTAAATGCATTCCTTTGGCCCCAAGCTAGCGACATTAACAGTGATTCGTTCGCTTCTTGACTGTTTCACATATTTTATTTGTAGAAGATTTTCGATAAATTGACAGTATTTTGTGAAACTTGACCTGTATTTAAGAAGCACTGATGTGATGAGTATGTTCAAAAGGTAGTGCTTATTATTTCGGGGAAAGATCCCTGTCAACTCACATTTCCATCGCCACTGCTACATGATGCGCTTATGCGAATTGCAAAGGATGCCATAACCTTGGAAGGCTTGTCTTGAAAAGTTTTAATGGCATTGACACTTAATTTCTTTTAGAAATAAGATTTTATTAGGTTTATTTGGTATATTTAGCTGTTGAAGAGATGAGACAATTTATGATCAATTATAGGGGTACTCGTGTAGAAACAGTACCATTGCCTGAAGCAGGCTATACCACATTTAGCAATCAAGGAATCCAATTTATGCATCTTTGGGCAACTTTGCAATGTACGACCGTTTTTTCTTTCGTGCCAACTTTGGTTGAGGCTCATAAACCTCGTGATGGAATACTATTGCGCAGACAACGGAATAAAACCAAAGTCCAAGGACCAAACATGATACACACGTATGCAGTATTTTAATAAACGCACTTTGCCCTAACGTGATAAAAATTCTCAAAGGTCGCAAACTGTTTCCAATTAAACGCTGCACGCAGCTCCAATATCAGGCATCATACTATGAAGTCTGCACCCGGGGACACGAATCGGCGTACACGAATCGGCGTACCATAGTCAGCACGAGCATAGTGGGAGCTAGGTAATAATATCTCTTTATAAATTTGACGCTTCTAAAAGATTGGGCACGTTTTCCATGAAACGTAAGTATACTGTATATAAAGTGTAAGAGCCGGGGGCCTGAGAGACCCCCACCCCCCAATCGGCATAGGTTAAAGTTAGCCCTTATGTGGTACGTATCTTAAATCTGAGAGTGCTGGGGTGGACATATCATCAGGCAATGGTAGTCGGCGTTTTAAAAATTTGGTCCAATGGGCATAACTGACACAAAATTTGTACATGCTGTATTGATGCAAATTTTCTTTCTGTTAGGGTTGCAAATCCTTGATGAGCAGAAGACATGATAATTGTCACATAAAATTCTGTGAATATTTTTCTAGCCAAGAGGCAACGTTCGTATGGAAAACCTGCAACCATTCACTTATATGTGACTACTGTTTTCGTTCTTGTACTGCAGTCGTCCATATTACAGTTCTGTTTCATTGTGGGTGCATTCATAAAGATGATGTCTGAGAAAATTTAAGACTGTCGACACTCAGGAAATGTCAAAAGCAATGATGATCTTTCAATATCATGAAGTTCTGTTATTTATGGGAAAGGAATCTTGTGATACATCAATCCAATACCTCCGCAATCGTGAAAGATATTTAATGTTTGCCACACATGACTATTTTAAAGGAGATTTAGTCACTATTGCCTCATTAGACTGTGTAGCAAACACGCTCCTAGGGTAAATCTCTTAATAATAATACTCAATAGTGTCTTTATTGCAAAATCCCAATGAAACCTTACACTTTTCGTCCCCACCTAATAAGATCACAGCTTCCTGTCTTTCTTATTTGCGTCTGCCATTGCTTTTGCATACTGTATCCACCCATCAGCGACTGATATAGTCGAAGCAGGTGTCCCCTCTGTAAATTCCTGATGAGACAGCGATTCACTCAAAAAGGCGAACTTTTATATCTGCATGAAGTAGGCCTAGCTCTATACTATTCTCACACAGTCCGTAACTGGGACGAAATCAGCAGGGGGCAGACGATTTGACACGGCGGGACAATGTCTAAAGCTGCAATGTAAAACTCTATGTACCAAGTCATGTAAATTTTCTGCATGCAGGGGGGGGGGGGTGGGGCAAGTGTTATTGTGCAGAGGGGCTTCGTCCTCGTGCTCCCTCGCTACGGGCCTGTTTCCACATCTAGCTAACAAAGGTACCTTAATATCCGCGACGAGTAACTGAGTAAAGCATGTTGTTCTCACAAATTCTAATTCATACATAAATTGTGACTTTACATACTGCTTGTGTCTGATTTCTTTATGAAATCGGAAACTTGGAAAGTTTATCGAAAAGTCTCTCTGGGAATCTTTAAGTTATCAAAGGCATTACACGGAGAGCTAAGAAGCCGAAAGCACAGTCATCCTATATACCAAAAGAGAAAGTCTGTGAGCATCACTTTGGAGGGTGGAGTTCTTGGGATCCTTCTCTTTGGTGACATGTATCACCTGCTACCTACTCAAAGTTGTGTTTTTTTCTCAAAATTGAGCCATCACCTCTTTATATGACTCTGAGGAAAGTATGACTCGATCTCCTCCATATGTTACTGCAGTCACTATGTTTGAATCAACAGATAAACCCTATGAAAATGCAACATCTTAAAATATTGAATATCTTCGTAATGTAGGCTAACCCCTCCTGCGATGCTCTATCTTACAGTTTATGAGATTGTGAATAATTATACGAGGGCTAGAGCACATCCCCCCTCTTCAATTGGGATGTCAATGCCACAATGGATCTGACAATAAACTGAATCAAATAGACACATTAATAGAAAGTCAACTCCATCTATGCTATCCCGTTCACCAGTTTCAGGAGATCGGTATCTTTCAAAATTGCATTGCTATGTACACACAGCACAGCTGCTATCAAATCTTGTGACTTGAAATTGACTTTGTATGTTTTCAGTTATTGCTATTTCAACGAATATTCGAGCTTAGAAACTGCTTCATTTTCTCTTTCTGTTTAATAGTTTGTTTCAAATGTGGTTCAGAGATCAAGGTCCGTTCTGAACTGTAACGTTGACTTGAATTACAAAAGGTGTTTGTAAACTAGAAGAATTCATATCAATATTTGTGCGTCGGGTCATCTTTCAGATCGATCTTGCAGTCATTTGACAATAACTAGATAAGTCAACTTTGGTTGCATTACAGCTGTAAAGTTATCTCTTGATACTTGACACGGATAAAAGTGTTACTGCAGGACTTCATCCCTTTAATAGGGTTCCTTTAAGAGAGAGATTTACAATCCATGAACAGCCATGGCCGGACCACAAAGGTTTTTGTAACGGGCATGGACACCTCAGTCTTCCTCCAGGTCGATTTCTTTCTAATGTTTTGTTTTAGCTAGAAAAGACTTGACTAATTTGAGCCACTTTTTAAATGACGCCTCGCCTATGAAGCTGTCTGTATTTATCAAGCGAAAAAATACTCATGTGCATATCGTTTATCTGTCACAGATATTCCACAGGTACCAAATTTACCTTAAGATATTCGCATTTCCCAAACACTTATTTGATCCAGAAAAACGTCGTATAGGTTTTTAGCCTTGATGGTTCTCTCCTAGAACGTGGCTGCCTTATGACGAAGCAAACGACTTTGCATTTTGCAATGTTTGCATGGCTGCCCATTGGGACGTCCAGATAATAAGTGCATATCTAAACAAAGCGTTCACATAAGGGTATTGCTGCCCATTTGAGCCTACAATGCCATCTATCTATTCAGACATTGTGGCTATCACCAAGGTACTAATAATGATTCCTGTTACAAATGACACATATCAAAGAACATCCTTAGCCCTTGCGTATGGTAAATCTCATTTGCGTCCAGTGTATCAAACAAACCCATTCACTAATGGTCACTGAAGAAATGATTTTGGCGGGGAGTACAACATCACACATACGACAACATGAGCTTCATGAAAAACTGCATAGATTAAGCTACTACATTAACAACAGAGTGGCGTGAACTTTGTCCCCTGCAACATGCTGTTCTTAATTCAAGTCGACTGCGAGTGGCTAGCATGAATTTATTCAAATACAATGCTACTGTGTCCCTGTTGGCTGAATTTTTCTGATGGCTTTTACTTACCTTAAGCAGTTTAAAAAGTCTTCAGAGAACTTAATGATTACAAGTGATGCTAGGGTATTGTTTTCCAGTAAGTTCAATAGAAATTTCATGTTTTGACCCAAGGGACATTTTTATACCTGGCTAGATATGCATAGCTAAGCCGGCATAGATGTATTATCCTCAAGGGTCAGACCTGATGATGATATTGATTGAACTATCTTGAATCGATGCCCATGTGTTATACTTGATAGCCAGTATTAAAGACAGTCTCGCGTTTGTTGAAGTTGATTTCTTGGCCGATAGATCCATTTAATTAAAAGAAAGCAGTAACTGATTCGAAAGGTGTACAAAGCTGTGATTACAAACTGTAAAGTGAGCCGCAGTTGTTGCAATGTTAGTCCTGATGAGGATCGTTCTTTCTTACGCTTGACTTAAGTTCACCTCGCTTGCTTTTGTAGGCTATTTCGTAGACAATGTCTTCCATTCACTATGCCAGTCAGTTTGTCTAATTTGAGAATGCTCTACTATTACTACATTGAAATTTTGATCATCTTATTTCTGAATATCCCAATTAAAATCAAACAATTTCTCAGTGGTCTTAAAGTAGTAGTGACAGGAAGTAATAAGAATACTTGATCGTTTATTCGTTGAATTATGAACCTAGCCCAGTTAGACAGCAGTCTGCTCAGAAAAGAATATGTGACGTCATGGTTTGTGTGCTCTTATATTAGTTGTTTACTTATTGATAAATGGGCACAGTTCCTGATTCCATCTTAATAAAAAATACCATCATTCAACGGTTTTTCTAGATAATGGATCCTCCATTCTACCTTAAAGTACTTCCAATTTCTTCCTATGTCAGCTGCACATTTCTCGTCTACTAACAGGGCGCATAACCGATCACCCAATTGTCCTTATGTTATAAAATACTAAGGGGACATCATCATGTTTTCTCCAGTTTCTTAAGGTGTCCTAAATGCTCTTACGAACTATCGGAGATGAGAAAATGACAAAAAAACATTACTTTTTTCGAAAATAGTTCATATGTGATAATTAAAGGGCCAACAAAAATAATGAATAAATATAGAACAGGTTGACCGTCTCAATCATGTTTGATTTTATCAAGTTTTAGATCTGCGAATCTATTGGGATATTCAGACTGTATACTTTAATCTGTAGCATGACAGTAAACACAGCACGAGAGTTGATGACCACATGTTTCCAAGTTACTAAGACAGCTCTTTCGCAAATTGGTTTTTTAGCTTCTATAAATTAGTTGACTATTTGGGAGAATAGAACCCATTTGTATCTTGCCGACAGAGAAAACGAAGGCGTAATCTGTTTTAGATGTACCTCAGTTACTGTTAAAGGTGTTTAGTTCAATTTTTCGTGGAAAATCCCATTTGACCTTCATGACCACAGCACATGCGCCATTGGATAATGGGGACATAAGATGGTTTCACACAAATCATATGGTTCAAACTTGTAAATATTTCATGTAAAGCCTTCAAAAATGTGAAACGTAATGAATACGTTCTAACCTATGCATATTGAATTTTCTTAAAGGTATTTGGACCTGTTCTACTGGTGAATGAAGAGGGCATCAGCTGTCCACCAGCTGTGCTCTTTCTCGGATAACACCACGAACTTTGTGGGATATTTCTTTACAACAAGATGTCATTGACAAGAAAAGGTCTGGTGTGTAATCACGTGATTACAAGTGACGACTCCAACACAACAATATCCTAAATCTTCTTTGCACTCAAATACTCGAGCGTTGGGCTTGCCAAGGAGATCTTTGTGAGCACGGCAAATAACAAACCTTCAAGGTACAACTGTTATTGGCACTTCTTCATTTGAGACGTGTATTGAAAAATTCATCGGTGCATAGTTATTCTGACGAAGGGTTAGCAAACATCACTCTTTGACAACAATGTTTAGAATTTTACAACTGCTACTTGAAGTAGGGTTGATCAGGGTCTAAAATTTATTGGCTTGATAAAGATTTATAGAAGCAATGTATCTAAATTTGAAATATCGATGCCGCTGCAGATTCCATGATTGCAAAGAAAAACTGAGCCATTGGTTCACCGTTGCTGGAAGGTCTTGCATGTGCTAGGGGAGAGTCATTCCGACAAGTAATTGACTAAACTATATAGGGTCAAGCCCTAATAGCGACGGCCAGCTATGACCGACGCTATCAGCAGATCAAACTCTGTTTCAAAGCGAGGTTTTTTTAGATGGTTTATACTGTTACTAAATGAAGTACAGAGCCATAGCAGATATTCTAGATATTTGTGTGTGTGTGTGTGTGTGTGTGTGTGTATGCACGGTGGGAGTGGAACTAGGCACACCATTGCCTAAATAACTGAATTCTATTTATTTTATTTATACGTTAACACTCTTTCACACAGCGTTGGGGCGCTGGTATTCCAGCTGCTACGACAATGAAGCATCAACTGTTTATGTACTTTAGCGTAATGATATTCACAGCATGTTTTGAAGAAACATTCTGTGACGGAACATCTTATTTATTAAAGATAAGAAAACATTTTAACTGTTCAGGCAGATTTGATTACTCAAAAGACCTTACTGCAAATTTTTAAAATATTTTGCCAAGTTTCGTTAATGAACCAAATTACTACCTCCACTTTCGTTACACTTGCATAGGCTACAGAGAAGAAACCATGACTGTCACGACCTTGCGGAATGTAATAAAGTAAGTATCCATCTAAGATCACGGCCCTCTTTTGGCAACCATAACCGTAGATAACACTGTTAACAGCAATGTGGGTCTGTTGTGGTTTGCTAGCACATCCTAGCAGTCACTGTGGCTTCATGTCACCAACGCAGTTCTTGATCCAGTAGAGAAAGCAAAGGAAACAAGTCCTCTATCAATTATTAATGAAATAACTAAAAGAACTGGTAAAAGACAATCTAGGTAACATGAATTGGTTTTCTGTTGAAAGTTTGGGCGTCAGGCTGAGGTCATCGATGCTGCTATAGCCTCGATTTGATTAGTTTCTGTGTTTCAAATAGAGAAGGGTACAAAAGAATGTGGACTTTTGAAATGAAGGCTATGCTGCCTGTCTGAAGTTTCAATATTTTCTGGCATATGTTTTCAAACAAAGGAGAACAGAATGGTAAGTTACTCCCAAGAAACCTCGTAAACTTTCGCCCTTTTTTATTGTTTCAACAGAAATCTCTAGGAGATCCTATCATCATAGAGGTAATCTCACACGTTTCTGTGTTAAGTAGTTTGATCCTCGAGGGTTAAATACCGTGTTCGTGTAAGATAGTTTCCTTGCACTCTCGTCTAGTACCATGTAAGCCGAGCAGTCGGCATGACTTTTGTAGAATGTGCTCTTACGATAGGAATCTTGGTTTCCCAGGAAAATAAAAGTAAGTGGATCAGTAGTCTCTTTCTATATCTTGATCCGTTTACGTCTTTTAAGAGGAAAACGAGAGCCATGTACATGTCTACTTTCTTACTTCGGATCTGAAGCATCGCAAAAAGCAAATACGGCTATGATCAATAATTGACTGATTGAACTCCATGAGAAGTTTCAGATTTGGTGGCAAAGTTTGGAAGGGTGATTATTTCATGCGCAGCAATACGTTAAAAGATACACTGATGAAATATTTCAACACTCCTTTTCTTTCATCATTTGAAGGATTGTCAGAACTATTTGCCAATAAAATCTGATATTTTTACCACATTTTGGCACTTTGTGATTGGAATCTGGTTTCAGGAGAACGTTTGAGACAGACGACAACGATATTAAAGGTGTATATTTTGTATTATTTTAAGTATTGTAATGAATATGACCCCCCTATTAACCATTAACCAATAGTAAACTATCTTTGATCTACTAACACCACCCACATTCTTTACTAACCAATCACCCTCCACTTCCAACCTTATTTTTAATTAGATTTGTTGTGATAGTTTTGTATAAATGTTCAGTGCTTTGTAATTTATGTGTTGTGTGTGTGACTGACCTTTGAGATCTATGAGCGCTGTCATAAGTCTCAGATAAATTTATCATGGCAAAAGTAAAAGTTCGATTTACTCTGGTGGATAATCTGCAAGCGTTGCCAGCGAGTTCCCCTAGAGCTGCCACCAATAGAGAGAGGTGCTCATTACAACTTGTTTAGTGTTACCAATGGCGCGAAAACTGTCTTCGTTCAGTAGATTTCTTCCTGATTAAATGACTGTAAATCTAATGCAAATGATTAAGATGATTGGATGGTAGCTGGTGAACATATACAAGACGGGGTTTAAGGACATTTATAAACTCTCTGTGAGAGGTAGACAAATAATTCACTCTTTATTAGCTGTTTGCAGAACTTTGTATCACAAGCAAGGTCTTAGAAACATGTTTCATACTGATTGTTGTAGCCTAGGTTACTAGCTTGCTGTCATCGAAGATAGGCATTTCAAAATCATATTCACTGCCCATATACATTATCTTAAGCTCTTACTAAAGACAGGGAAAACTTATAACAAATATCTCTGTTTTTGAGAAGAGAGGATATGAAATGATAAGTTAGAATAGATACTAGAGCAATAGAAAAGTACTTCACTGGCCGGATTCGAATCCGTGTCCCACACATTCGCCACGTGCTACCAACTAAGCAAGTGACACCCGTTGACAACATCATCTATGTCTTTAGTCACCACATTAGCTTCCAATACTCCATTGCTTAGCATCGACATCCTGCTCTACGCAATTTTGAAGACCTGCCTCTCTGCGCCATATGATTTGACCAAGGTCATGACCATATGACTGCCATCCGGCCCATCATGCTTTCCACAGCCCAATGGAAGTTGAGAAGTATTTTAGAGAAGAGGGGATTTGAAATGATAAGTTAGAATAGATACTAGAGCAATAGAAAAGTATGTCACCAAAGTGACTCACACATTTCCGGTGTCCTCTCTACTGATTGAGCTAGGTGACTAGCGTTTGAATCCCGTTGGTGACATACTTTTCATACAGACATTACTTCCTCTCTTCCTTTTTACTTTTTTGACTCATAACATGACAATGCTCTACTGCTCGTAGATCTAATCAGCATCAACACTTTACGAAGAATCATGCATCATTTCTTTTCAGTCCAAATCTTGTTGTTTGCAACATTGATGGACAAAATTGTGACAATGTAAAAGTGACAAACTTCAAACATGCCAAATATTATCATTTATTTCTATTTCAAGAGAAAATCGCCAGCTAGCCTGCAGACCTCACCAAAACGAGATCGACCCCTTTCTCTCTATAAGTTTCCGACCAATAATGATATCGTTTGCACTACTCGTTTGCAAATTATTCTCAAAAAAATGTATAGAGGTTTTATGTGTGTTTCAATATTCTATTTTAGAAAAATCTCAATGGCTGAGTAATCAGAAGTTCATTTCCCTTAAATAACAGATAGGTCAAAATTGATATAGAAGATAATGCGGCATCTTAAGCTATTCAATCAATATTATAACGGATTCATGATAGTATATGGAGAACAATAAGCGGAAGATGTGAAAATCTACTTGTTCCAATATGAGTTTAGTGCTCATTCAGGAAGGTTTGCCGAGTTGCCTGAGAATTGGAGATCATTCATTTTAACATCGCGCAATTTAGAAACTGCAAAGACAGATCATGAACATCAAAAACTATCCGATTTAAATACTGAAACATCAGATATGATTCACAATCGCAAGTTTCATGAGTGCAATGTTACAGAACATGATTGCTGGGAGATTCACTGAGTACAGGATTAAGATCATGAAGAGCCTGATAAATCTTGATGGGTCTGTCAATCAAACAATCAATCAATCAAGTGCTTAGGCCCTTTGGCCCAGCTACCTCCACAACCCTAAATCACCTGGCTCGGTCCTGTGCTTACCGGAAGGCTGTGTCCTTCCTCACTTAATCATGCCATCTCATGGGTAGTGTACCTCTGCCGCTGTTGGCAATGAAGTCCTGCTTGACCGCTGCACTGACAAAGCATTCTGTTGGTTGTGTAGCTACATACCCAAACCAACACATACTGATAATGTCTAGTATGTGTTGGACACCTAGCTGCTCTCTAATTTTCTCATTTGATTTTCTGTGGGTCTGTGGGATGGGTCTGTAAGTAAGAAAAATTGTCTTCCTAATCATATACTAATACGTTGACATTTGTCTGATGAAAACAACACAAAAGAAGATTCTTCCTCTCAATATCAGAATATGCTCCGGCGCAAGATCATGCCGATAACATCCTATAGATATTCACTTCCTATTGAAAGCGTCCTGTCCTGCCCTGTCCTCCTGTTCACATTGAGACCTACGAGATACTCCCTCTGGTTTATCTCCACCTGCAACTAAGTATCATAATGTCTAGCATTCTGTACTAGTGGGTGTAAAGTCGAGAGTTGAGGAGAGCTTAGTCGGCCCTGAATCCACAGAGATATAATTTGCTGTTGTCTTTCAGATATCAAAATATTGCCTTTTGGTGCATAAAATTTCAAATTGATTACTCTTGTATTCCTACTGAGTTGAAAGGCTCGATATGCTCGCTGGCAGCTGTCCACACACTTAACCCAAGGCCAGATTCTGGGCTTATTCACAGTTTCTATGGATATAGTATTGATACATTTAAAATATCCGAATACTAGACCATGAAGTTTAAGTTAGGACAGAGATCTATTGATTGGATTCCTTCATTTGAAATTAGATATTTAGCAAAACGTCTTTGTACAAGTCTTTCGTATTCCAAAATCCATAGATGACACACAAATATTCATCAATAGTTCCCATACCCAGATGACGTGCAGGCCAGAAATGATGTTCGAGGACGACGTGCAAAAGAAGAGAATGAATAGGTATCATACTGTCATTTTTTTTTCTTTATTGATACCGTTGACGCCCATTACAGACGTTCAGTCATTTGCTATTATTTTCTACAGTCTAGGCAGCTTAGACTTAGCAAGGCCAAGTTAAAAACTCCCCAATCCCCACTCACTCACTCCCCCGCAAGGTAGAAAGCAACTTGTGATTGACGTTTTAACGTACACTCAAAAATGGACTAGTTCTAGTACAAAAAATTACTTTTAATGTTTATCATAAAATCTGCGGAGACGCGTAAAATACATTTCCTTCAAATGTATATCGTTAGAGATGTACTTCCCTAGAATCTTTCTACATGTACTATTCTAGAAGGATTTTTTAACCATAGATGTACTATTCTAGAATCAAATTAGGGTTAGAGTTCGGGCTAGGGTTAGGGTTAGGGTACTAGTATCTACGCTCACAAAGGAATTCTAGGAAAGTACATCTTGGCATAAAGATTTCTACAATAGTATAACTTGGCAATTCCAGGTTAGTAGGTACCCTAAAATTCTAGCATTTTATTACGACCCAGATCTACTATTCTAAACTTACTATCATATTTAATACTAACTGTGTTCGACAGTAAGTACCGAAACTCGTACTCCTGCATGCAAGTGAGTAAACTGTGGGAATGTTTTGGCAGAATCACTGACACAGAATGATAGGTACACACCACGCGTTATTATTTTAAGTCTGGTGGCAACAAAAGAATGAAGTGAACACAGGTGAATGAAGAAGCATAATAATCAGCTGAGTCTGTTTGAATGTGTGGGTACGGAAGAGAATACTAATGGTAAATGGACTCGTTTTGAGAAAAAAGTAGATAAAAATCGCTGTATGATACAACAGTAGCTGTTCACAGTTGAAAATTTAAGAGGATCAGAAAGTTTTAAGTGATTTTAAGATGATAAGACTTAATTTGTCTGTAGACGTATTCTTAAATTTTGTCAATGTGAGATTGGATATCCGTAGAAAGAAATTCCGTTACAAAGTATCAGTTTTAAAAGTAGAACATGAAGTAAACGTCCATGCTCCATAGTTCACGATTACTTTATCTCTCCTTGATGATAGCTGTGAGAGATATATTTACCACCTTGTCAGGACGCCTTGATTCGGTTATTTGCTATACAGCATATGGGTAAATAAGGAAGCGATAAACATTTTCTCGGGTTACACCTAACATGTAAATACACGAACAGGAGACTAGTTGTTGACGATGTATTTAACAAAGCAAGGGAAACGTTAAGACACTCTCCCAGGCGTAATTCTGTTTCTTTTTTCTACCGTAGATACATAAGTGACAGTAAATCTGGAGACGTTATATGTTCGTTAGTATAACACTGGTAAATGTGTTGTGTTAGATACTTAAAAGTGTTTAGTGTTAGTATGAAAGAAAACAAATCGAGACATAGCGAGGATGACTTCGAACTTAATATAACCATTCCGAGCTCCTTTTGACTTTCGGCATAGCAACAGTTATAGGGGGAACGCTTAAAATGTTAGAATGTTAAAGGTACAATTTCCCAGAATAGTAAGAGATGTACTTTCTTAGAGGGATTTTTTAACCATAGATGTACTATTCTAGTATTACATTAGGGTTAGGGTTAGGGTTAGGGTAAGGGTTAGGGCTAGAGTTAGGGTTAGAGGTTAGGGGGTAGGGTTAGGGTTAGGGTACTAGGATATTCTTACATAAAAGGATTCTAAGAAAGTAAATCTTGGCAAGAAAATTTCTATATCAATAAAACTTGGCAGTTCCAGGTTAGTATCTACCCTAAAATTCTAGCAATTTACTACAAGCAAGTTTAAGGGTGTCCAATGCCGCAACAGCTAAAATAGGAAAGAAGCTTAATGTATTGGTGCTTAAGCAAGACGGTGCTTACAAAGATCAGCTTTAGAGATTATGTCACCAACGAGGTCCTAAGGCGTAACAAGTCGAAACTACTGAATGAAATGGTACCAGTGCCTCCCTAAAATTTGCTGGGCATGTACTTAGGATGTCCAACTCTCGTCATGCAAAAACCGCCATGACCTGGACCCCAAAAGATGGAAAGCGGAAGCGCAGTCGATCCAACATCACATGGAGAAGGACTTTCGAAAGAGACCTAAAGAGAAGTGGTCTCAGTTGGCAGGAAATTGAAAGAGCTGCAGCAGGTCGCGCTGGTTGGAGGATGTTTGCTGCCCGATGTCAGACTATGGACAAGAGGAACTTAAGTCTAAGGGTAATACCACAACATATTTCGGTTTTGTACCTTCTCAACTCGTCAACAGTAAAAGAAGCAACAGAGTACTCTTAACTATAAATTAGTCAATTTGGTATGTCATTTCTATGACATTTTTGTAAAATTGGAAAAGTCTTCTTAGAAATAGGCAGAAACCTGGTGGCTTCCTGCATTTGTCTGATAATTGCCAAATTGACAGAATGTTACTATATTCATCGGTAATAAATCAATCTTACCCACCGTACAATAGAGACATTTCCAAACTTGGAACTGAGATCTTGATTGTCTTAACACTCTATCTCTGTACACAGAATCCATTTCTCGAACTCTCAGCATCTAGCGATGCCACAATAACCCCCACTCATTGTAAACGTTCCAAGCCACTTACAAACCGTCAATAAAGTCATAGCTCGTTT
The DNA here is from genome assembly GCA_010016065.2 of Carybdea cf. marsupialis auct. non (Linnaeus, 1758). NCBI lineage: Eukaryota > Metazoa > Cnidaria > Cubozoa > Carybdeida > Carybdeidae > Carybdea > Carybdea cf. marsupialis auct. non (Linnaeus, 1758). The sequence continues at coordinate 15,429 of JAAAKL020005590.1, forward strand.
TCAAATCATTGGGACATACGCAAGCCGCTGCTGTTCATTTAACTAAATACAAGCAAGTGTAGCAGAGGATAATCAAAAAAGTTATCTCAATGAAGATCGGGGAACCGAAGAGGAAGGGAATCATTGCATCATGTACATCATATTTACGAGAGGCAGCTCACACTGGATAGAGAAAGGCACCGCTATGGATGATATACCATTTCAAGGCTGAATCTAGTCTGTTTATAAGAGGCACTTTGCATCTACCTTGTGTAATACGGCTACAATTCTACACTTTTCCTTCCATTTCCCACCTCTGAATTAAGAAAATAGTGAGGCACATGAAAAAGATATTTAACCAACTCCATACAGTATAAATCACCCAATGTCTATTTTAAAGCTGCCAAACTACATTGATGTAGGAAATGCGTCTTATTATACCAGTATGTGTCAATTGTCAGCGTAAAATGACTTATAATTTCTTATCAACTTTTATTTAAAAAACCAGCTTGATGTGAAAGAATAAACAATTAAATCCTTTCAGAACCTTACTTTGAAAGTCTTTGCCTCAAAATGCCCGTGGTGTATTTAGTTGTTGCCTCGACAAATCATTGAATAACACAAGAAGTTATTGTGTCATCAGAGCCTTTGAAACCTGTAAGAAAACCTTTATCTTATCTTCAGGAGAAAATCGCAGCTATTAATGACTTTCAACTTAACTCTTTCTCCTTCAAACAATTAACGACAGTGTATTCTTCTTGTCGAGAGGAAAGTGCTGATCGTCGTAAGTAATGATGTAGGCCTACTCCCATGCCATGGCACCTACGTAGCACCTGGATCATCCATAAGTTTTGTTGTCCATAGATCTTAAAAGAATTGTTATGTCAGCTTCGCTACAATGCTTCTATTGGCTTTAAAATACACCATCGATAACTACTCTTTCCAAAATCACTTTAATTATTACGTGAATTTAAGCCACATCTCTCCTGGTGATAATGACAAGAGCAGGTGGACCAAAACCAACAAAAGGTAGTAATGATAACAGTATTGTCTCCAGCTCTATTTCAAATCTAATCCAAAGCTTTTTTCTCCAAATCTTATCACATTAACTCCAAGTGTTCTGATACATATAACTACCACTGAATGATTTAAAAAGCTAGCTCAACGTGCGTCAATAGCATACAAAGTATTTTCAAAAGCAGATTCAAAGAAACGAGGAGAGAAAGCTCAAATTTTCTTTGCTCAAAATTGAGGTTACGCTACTTTCATATTTTCATTATATCAATGATTGGCTAGTTAAAACCTACTCCACGCCGCTAAGGTGGGGGGGGGGGCGAGGGTGCTAAAGGAAAGATTAATAAACTATGGCAGACTCTGCGTTTATGTGGATGAATTTGCAACATGTAGCCTATTCCTCACGTGTAGTAGGATCCAAGCCAAAAGACGGTCCTTCGAGTCAAATCAAACTTAGATAATCGTTTCTGATTTTTCTATATAATTTACTCGATGGTGATCATTCTATGATATTGAACTATACGTGGTAAGAGTGAGGGTCTCGATAATAAAATATCGGAACAGAATTGATGGACCTTTTATAAAGTGTTGTCTTTGATCCTATCTCCCTCAGGACATAGTTTTAGACATTATTAAAAAAACAAGTACTAACATGCAAGTTTGACCTGAACAGCTTAGTAAAACCCTTAAAAATTTAACTTTAAAAAGAAAGATTGTGTGAATTATAGAAAGGTATATGGCTTATAAAGATGATAGAGTATAGATTAGCTTGAACTTTAGTATTCTACTTTCTAACTCATTATCCATTAGTAGACAATCAAAATATCAGGACAGTAGCCAGATTAACCATCATTCCTCGCCATTTCTAACATAGTTTGATTTCTTTAAGGCTCGTAATAACTTGTGGGTTATTTTGTTTTCATTCTTTCAAGTACTACGGATTTTAAGTTTGATCAATGACCTTTGTTTGAAAGTCAATTCATTACCTTGTAATAAAAACTGATGGCAATATCACTCGAGGGCTTCCATAAAAGCACAGCTGATTCACATGATTTGACAGGAAGGAGCAAACAAGACCTCGTTCACCAAATTCAACTGCATCATTGATAGCAAACCTAGCCAATAATCACCGCTTAGGTAGCTTAACTTTCCATGAGCTTTTATTGTACCGCTAAACTAGAGATTTCCTGATAAATTGTAAAGCGGATAACGGCATATGTGCACTCTTATAGTGTTTTCCTTTCCTTTCCTTCTTTCTGCTATTTCGTATTTCTATCAAAAGGAAACTCCTTATCAACCCTAGCCGGAATTCTGCTGCTTCTCGATTACTAAGGATCCGCATCATGCCATCATTTCTCCCTTTTATGAACTCGTATAACTTCATTTTTTATTTAAAGTGGCCTAACAGTTCAAAACATCAAACTTTCATCAGCTTTGTTTTGTTCTGATGGTAGATTTTTAAACTAAGATATGTTAAAGTTGTCAGACGTGGACACCTCAAACCGTCAAATGTTTGTAATGTAGAGAGACAGACAGATCAGCACACGTTCTCCAAGATTAAGTCCCAAAATCGCACATATGATGTCGGTATTCATTTTAAGAACCCCTGAAACACGTAGGCCTATTATTCTGTAAATGGGAACCGGTAATTTCAGTATTACAGAGCCTGCGGGTTCGGATTGCTTAAGAAAGTTCATTATTATCAAAAATGCAACAATCTTTGAAGCTTTGAAAGGCCAGGAACACTCCTAGAGGGCAGATAGATATTTCACTCGACACCCTGTAAGCTAGAATCTGAATTTGCGTATCTCTGGCTCATTTATTAGCCATAGCCTTACGTTGAACCTCATCCTCAATACCTTAGAAGTTACGATCAGAGGAGAGAGCAGACACCCAAAGGAGGAATCTGGTGTTCAGAATCTTTGTTGTTGCCGGCTTCCTGTGTTGTGTTAGCTGTAGTATTATTTTGACCAATCATGTGTCGTAAAAGCCATGTGCTCAATCCTGTAGTTTCCCATTAGAGATAGATGTCTCATTTGCTTCAGTAGATGAACTATTTGTTTACATCTGGGACTAGAGCCTGCCAGAAACCAAAACAATTTCTGTATCAAACGTTTTCCCATATAAATAAGGGTAGGTGTACGAGCTCAGGATAAGGACCCCTATTAACTTGCCAGTAGCGACCCCACTGAGTTAATACGTCCCTAGTTATTTGACTTGACAATGTAGCTTACAACTAGTGAAGCAGGTGGTGCCCCTCGTAGCCCAAACGGAGTGCGAAATAGGTCAAAGCTGCGCTGTAGGGGGTCGAACCTCAAGACTAAACGTTTCTCTTTTTTCGCCCATAGGACAACGGATCTTTAATTGTTTAGACAACTTATCAAAACAATGGATCTTTAATTGTTTAGACAATTTACGAAAAACAATGGATCTTTAATTGTTTAGACAATTTATCTAGGTAATGAACCTTTGATAGTTTAGACGCAGCGTGTAATGATCACGTTCAGGCAGAGTTTTCAAGAAACTTGGCAATGGCACGACAAACCCTTCCGTTCCTCCTGTAGGGATGAGCCTGTACAAAGCTGCTGTGGGGTCGTTGTTGAGGATTTTTTCAAGAGACTCCAATATTTCCCGGATGTAGTTCTTATACTTAGTCTAGACAGATTCTTAACTC
>JAAAKL020005591.1:3852-19095 GCA_010016065.2 Carybdea cf. marsupialis auct. non (Linnaeus, 1758)
GAAAAGTTGTTGTGACAGAGTTGTAGATGAAAAGTTGTTGTGACAGAGTTGTAGATGAAAAGTTGTTGTGACAGAGTTGTAGATGAAAAGTTGTTGTGACAGAGTGTAGATGTAAAATTCTCTACCTGATATCAACATCAGAATGAAAAAATATTCTAAAATATATCAATTACGTTAAAAAATCAGTTAGTTTGGTTTCATAATAGATGGATGCTTTCCCTGCTGAAAGTGCTGGAGTCCCATTACGATCAAGAAAGTAGCACCCCTCTCCGGCTTCCCGACTATCTTTTTTCCTCTAATCGACAAAGGCCTTAGTATTGATGTAAAATTAATCCCCTATGCAACTTTGCTATCTTGTTTCAAGTTTTCCCTTATCTGGACCCCCGCAGAAGTCCATCTCTTCACTTAACCACTGACTGAACATTATTAGTCATAACTTAAGTTGTTTATTTTCTGTGCGCACGATTTTTTTCTTTACCTTCTCCTTGCTATTTTGACGGCCCTTCATTTGCCATTTCCATACCTACGTCGAAAGTCGTTAGTTTCCTGAATTTTAGTTACCAGGGCAATTCATAACGAAATTACTAATAATACATTCAAGGCTTATTTTCTGGTTTACAATGGGAGGCAAAGCTTATTTTGAAGGCACAATGTCATCGGCCTAATTTAATACTAAATGTTTAAAAAAGAAGTGAAACATGCAAGTCACAGTGTTCTGCTTAGTCACCTTAACAAAGGGAGCGTCCTCTTACAATAATTTACTTGAAAAGCGCTTTCAAAAAATTTTGTAATCCATAAACAGCTTCAGGAGGTCGCTGGTACAGAGAAACTGGTTTTTCCGGAAAAGAATTGCACTTCCTATTCGGCATTCACGGGGATTCCAAAATCCATTTATTATTGAATGAAACAACACTCACACCCTTGTTTGGTAGGTCAAAATTTCCAAGTGTCACTCCTACATCTTATCTATCATTCTGCAAGTACCCCGTATAGTACGTCGGCTTGAAAGATATTATATGCAGATTAGTCGAACACACCATCACTCAAAAACTCAAAGAAAACGTAATGAACCACTGGCAGTTCTACATTATATCAGTAATACCTAAAATGCTTTAAGAGGTACAATTTTTGAAGCAAGGGCTTTTCTAAAAAGAAAATGCGTTTGATAGCTCTTACCGAAGTAGTTCCTTTTTTCGTCTGATCTATCAAAGAAAGCTAATTTCAGTCAAGGTTTATTCGCATCTAATGAAAACATACAATTGTAACTGAAAACAAAATCGCACGGTGCCATAAGTGTTTAAGACGCCAAATAATTGCAATGTAAGCTTGCCAGAAAGTTTTTAGTTCAGACTTCCGGGGCCCTATTGCTATTTTCACCCTGGGTCCTTCGCTGGCTTTCGACAACCCAGCTTTCCGTACTTAGTTGTAACACTAATCCCGAGAGCGTAGGTAAGGGAGGTTTGGAACAAAACATTCTATAAAACCATTTAAATTTAAAGATTCTCAACAAGAGACCTCGCGATGGACAGTTGCCCGTGATATAAACACCTTCTTACGCTCACAAACAAACAGCAAATCAATACTAATAAACAAATAAAGGGCTGTCTCTGCATTCACAAAGAGCGTCCCTTTGTTTGGAATATCTGGTGCCGATGCAAGTTATAGCTTTTGCTAAACCTCTTGACGTAGGATTCACTCCCCCTGGTAAAAGTTTAGGCCATGTCGAGAACGTATCTTTAATTTTTTTATCTCAAACCGACATTTTCTTGCAGATGTCGACGTTTATAGTTTTACGTGTCCCCAATCGCTTTGCTCGCTCGATTAATACATGACGGTGTCGGTGTGGCACGACCAATTATTAATACAGCGTCATTTTTCCGTATTATTTGCTTGCTTGGATACAATAAGCTGTTCGATCATTTTGTACACGGACAAAACTTACAAGTGCATACACTTTTATCTGGCAGCGATGCAAGGTAAGAGTCAAGCTTAACATCTTGAGGTAGGGATGACTCTCCTTGGCAAAGGTTTAGTGCCATGTGAAGTAAGAACGTATCGTTGCTGTTCCCCTCAAACCGACATTTTCTTGCAGATGTTTATTGTTTCACGAGTCCCAAATTACTTTACTCACTTGATTGATACATTATAGTGTCAGCGTGGCACTACCAATAACATATTACAGCGTCGTCTTGTCCAATTTGCTTGCTTCTATAGAATAAGCCCTTCGATCATTTCGCACACAGACAAAACCTACACGTGCACGTACACATTTTACCGTGTAAGTATTGGGAAAAGGATACATATTGCTGCACATCTTCGTTATCGTATATGACAAGTTTCTCTTTTGGTCCAACAACTGCCAACGAACAATTCTACGAAAGATCAAGGAGCACGTGGAGATTCGTCAGAGAAGACAACGTATATTCTAGCTCTAAGTAAATACTAAAGAAGTTAGCATTACCACCAGTCAAATCATATGGCAACACGAGGTTGTCCTTTAACATCTTGCTGAGATACACTGCGAGCTAGTATGGCAATGATATAAAGTCAAGTTGGTATCATCATAGACATAAATCGCATGGTAGGGGAACACGTCATGGTAGGATGTATTCCGGTTCGAAATACTTTTAGGTGTCGTATTTCATATTCACTATCAATCTCTAAGAATTTTCAATAAAATTCTTCTCTTCTGGAATCTTTAAATATACAGGAAACCATATCAATTGAAGGATACAATGGTTCTGCTTGGGACAGTAGCGGGGCGTCATATTAAAATTTGACCGGGATAAAAAAGTTGCTTGCACATATCTTGTTGTTTTTAAAATTATTGCAAAACTATACTCTCAGCAGCAATGACACCAATTTTGGCCTTCTTGTAAACAAACTAACAATAAAACTGGAAAACCCTTCAGCTATCCTAATTGTAGCCAGAATTTAAAATACTGGAAAGGCCTAGGCATGCTTTATGATCTCTGGTATATTTTACAATGAACAAAGAACACGATAAACTACTCATATAGTAGTTGACAACTTTTTGAATAGCTTTCACATCTAAGTGGAACGTCAGAAGAGGCTCACTAATGGCAAGTAAAACTTTGTCGATGCTTTGTCAGCTTTGTTGATGACAACTTTCACATGCAATGTGTCATCTGTCATAAAAGCAGAAATTACCGTATCGCTAAGCATTGCCGACGTGCACATTATGACGTGCTGCCTGTCACATGCTACCTAAGAAGTGTCACTTGTGACGTGAACTTCGTAAATGTACAATTTTGCTGTAAAAGCTGTCTAAATGGTCATAGCAGAGCAAAACTATGTATGAAGAGATATCCACGAAGCCATTCATTTATCTATCTACGAAGGGAATAAACAGATACAGTTGATTGAATAATGGGTTTAACCCACTCGGGGAAGATTTGGGAGTCTCCAAAAACCCCAGCGAATAAAATTAATTCCATTTGGTCCTATTTACGAATTTCCTTTAACCCTTACTTAAAAAAATTATAAATAAATAGTAAAAAGATTCCGATGTTGAACTCTACCTGAACTCCACCTTAACCATATAAAGTACAACGTAACGTAAGTTGGAGCCAAGCCACCCTAACATCACTAGATTTATTTCAGGATTTAAAAATAGTGTACCTTTGCTGTAAGCTCTTGCTCACTAGGTAAGCATTCCCTCAGTGCACGGAGAGCGTGAATAATCAACTCCTCAAGTGAAGCTGTAAAGTAAGAACGTAAATTAACAAACGTATGCTATACCGTTACTTAACAGTATTCCTTAACATTTCAAATATCAGAGATGCATTGCACAACATACAGTCATTCTCAGTATGTAGAGTGTGTAGTAATAATACGTCTGCTATCAGATTAGAAAGTCAAATGTTGCAACAAATTACATCAGCTAGTATTTATGATGTTGAAATACGAAACCTTTTCATATCGGGATGAAGTGCTCTTTTTCTGAGACATATAGATACTCGACTGACAAGGGTATGGAGTAGAATTTTTCTGAAATGGATAAAGTTAACGGGACTTCTTGACAGAGTCTGGAACATATTGGGGGTGTGCGGCTGTAAGTCGTAGATGGGTCCTGCTTACAGACTGTACAATTATGGAAGACAAGCAAGCAACAGCTACAATTGAAGAAGAAAGAATTTAACAGATTGTAAAAGCAATTATTGCGACTACAATGAGAAATGTAAGGGTATGCACTCTAAGTAAAAATACATTTTCTTGACCAACTAAGAACGAATTACGCTAACTGAACGAGTGCAATGAATTTTGGTCGTTTGCAAGGACAAATGCTACAAATAAACTCATCCTACATGCGGGTAGAGGGAACCTTGCGTGTAAAAGGTACTCCTTGGTATGTTTTCATTCTCCAATTAGATAAATTGGAAAACGTTTGGGTTCCTGCAGTCACTCTCTCAGTGAAGATTAGCGAGGAAGTTTTGATAGTCATGTTTTCAACTGAAGGAAGGTCATATAACTAGCTGAAAACTTAGTAAAGTGCCACTTTTCTAAGGCAGATATTCATGTTTCTTCCTATTTTTTCAGTTCTTATACACGTATACAAAAGTAAGCGCTCATATCACTTCTTAATAAACTGCTCGTCTCCTCAAACAACTACATATGAACGTCTTTTGCAATATGCTATGTCTCGTTTCCTTCCTTCCCCCTAACTGTTAAATACGTTCCTACATCCCAACAATATACGAGACCACTTACAGTCAAGAAACTTGTCCAAATTACGCTCCAAATATGTTCTGGCACTCTACAAATAGTACAATAAGTCAGAAAGTTATTGTTCAAACTGTTCAGTAAGATGATATTATATAGAAATGACAACTTTTGACAATGCTAGCAAACAAGTATTATCACGTTATCAAATTGGTCTCTACATGATTATACCAAGTCGAGGAGAGGAAAACTTGCCAAATAGTCTCATACAGACAAAATTTGTGAAATATAGTGTACAGCTCAAATATGTCAATACTCTTATAGAAGCAATAAATAAAAACAACCATTGCATCAGTAAAATTCATTTATATAATTTTTTAACTTCCGATTGGCCTCGTTCGAGCCGGATAGGGTAACACAAAGAGTCGGATGAGGCACATCGGCTTTTGTTTACCCAGGTCTGCCCTAAACCTTACCCCTAACAATTTAACATTGCTTCTTCCTGTCTTCTCATTCTAACAGCTCTTACATGATACGAATCAATTTTGCTAAAGTTTTGTGCAGATTTTGGCGTCATATGCTGCTCTCATGTGTTCCTTTTCCAACGTATTTTATCTGCAATTACTAGTAACGCTTGAAAAGCAGTACATCGAGAAACTGTACAGTGTTTCATAAAGCAACCGACAACACTTTGAAGATTAGAGGGATAAAATAAACTCTCGAAATGTATACAAAATCTGCTGACACAAGAGGCTAGCGACCAACAAACAGCGTACCACTATATAGCATCACGTATCACAAATGATTAGTAACTCGTTATATGTTGCCTGGGCCGCAAACTACCGCAGCTTGTACATCAGATCGACTTTTGTTCAAAGCTACTGTAGTCTGCATTGAACCAGTCAAATGAACATCAATGGTTACATCAAAAGCCCGATGTATCACTGTCAAGATTCTCGTAGCTTCTTTGACTTCAGCCTTCCAACGACGTTTTTTTCCGCAATGGTAATAAGCTATACACTGATCTGATTGGTTGGGCTCCTACAAGATCTTTTAATGGTTTCAAAAAAGCGCATCTTTTTAAAGCATGGTGGTTAGCCGGTCGTTTGTACTGTAATAATATGAATTTAGCTGCAAAAGTAGCTTTGACACCTAGCTACCTTGTAACTAGATATACCATCAACTTAAGATGACAGAGTTCTAACACAATTCGATCTTTTGCTGTTATAAACATCTCAACACTCTGCTTAATCTACAAAATTAAATTGGATTCGAAATAGAATAAATCTGCCTACAGAGCACTTAAGGTATCGCCTTACAACCTGGAAAAGTATCTACCTACTTTCTTGTAACCTTGAATAAACTTCACATACCTGCGATCGGGCACCGATAGCCATACACTTACAATCAAAGAAGTTGGCAGATGGGCAGAGTTGGTATACATGGGGACCTTTCTCCTGTGAACAGAAAAGATGTTCGTAATCTTAAGCCGCAAACGTAACCAAATATCGTGCAAAATCTGTGGATTCACTCTGGAAGGGACGTACTAAGACAAGGAAAGTAGTAAGAGGAGAAATTCTTTGGAAGAGTGTTTCTTCGTGTTACCGGAATGCACAATTTCATGAGACTCCAAATCAAAAATAGACCCAGACGTTCGTATTAATTGATCGCCAAACAGGAATTTGTAATTCTGTCGAATTCCTTGATTATGCTACGAAGGGGTTGCCAAGTCTCAGACATCGACGGTAACATTCTTTAGTAAGCTCATAGGTACAGTAAGCAATCCAAGTAAAATCGAGAGTAGTTCAGTTTAATACAAGTAATGTCAAAAGGAAAATAAACATAAAAGTTGGATGGTATTGTTACTGATAATTTGCGTGACTTTACTCGTACTTTCATTATACCCTGCAATTATCAGTATGACTCTAAATGGTACTTACGTCACACCGTGCAACTAAGAGTTCTGTTTTTAGACCCAGCTGACAGCATATCCTGCCATTAAGAGTCCTACGTCAGATGGTACTTCGTTCATATCCGGTATCTAAGAACCCTATTCCACTTGGAATATTACATTACACTCTGCAATTAAGAGTCCTGTTTCCATAACAAGTTTACATCAAATCCTGAAAGTAAGAATCCTACTCTAAGTTGTACTTACATCATATCCAGCAACTAGAAGGCCTACTCCAAATGGTCTCCTTCCATAGCACATAGTGGGTCGCTGCATTTCTGGGTAGAGCGTTAAGAAAACCCTTCCAGCAAGGATGATATCAGTAAAAATATAAAATGACTCTCAAATTACGTATAATTTGCTGGGTTTTATATTTCCTATTAGAATCTTAGTTTATAATGCAGCTAAAGAATAAACACAACCTCACAGCTTATTCCAATGTATATTAAGATTACTCACATATGTTACGATACGTGTTGCTCATCAGATGATATCAGAGAATGGTGACGCTATGGATAAATTGGATGCCATGATTGTTGGTATTGAGATGTTCTCCTTAACCCTTTGATAAACGCTTTTTCTAGATCCCTTCTCCTCTCCATCATTATTCCAGCTAAGCACAGATCTTCCAGCTCAGCCTCCAGGATGTACTGGTCTTTGATTTCAAGTTGTTCATTCAGATGGGACTGGAACTGCTGGAGCAGCCGTTATGGTACGCATATTTATGGTGGTCACTGTTATTAATATTCTTTTTTGTCAAATGGGACAAGTGGCTGGTGGGATAAAAAGAACAATATGAGGGGCAGCATCAGGATGATGTCAACGCTGTTTCTGGTGTTGCTTTCTCTGAATCATGGTCATCTGTCTTAAGGCTTTCCTATATGATGCAGGAATGCGCTGCGATAATTATCTACACAGTTAATTGAAAAGCATTTGCAATTTAATAATGCAGACTTAGCAGACTATGGCAAACTACACAGTGTAAATTTCTTTTTCCTAGTAACTGACCAACTTTTGATGCTTTGAGTCTTTGCACTTGTTTACCTTTTGGTTGCTTTTTATGCAGGCATTACAATGTCCTGGCTGTGCTGGGTTTTACGTCATAGCTATATTCCCTTCCACACTTCGATTAGGTAAACATCACATTCTTCAGCAAAGACTCCATTTCAAAACCTAACCAACGAATTACTCTAAATAAACATGGAAGTAAATGATTTAACCACCGGGCATTCATAATTTCTGTCTTATCTAGAACTGCTGCATACTAAATGGTAAACATCGGTAGCACAAATTGCAAAATGAATATTATCAAAGGAAAAGAATACAAAATGTGAAAAGGATACTGTCAGCGGTTATTGACACCAGCCTTGAAATTGGCAATGGAGTGTTATATACATATCTTGAATTGAGGCATTCTTCTCTCATAAAGGAGCTATGGAGAAAATATGTCAATCTTTATAATAAGCTAAATTAACTACGATATCTAAGATACTTTGCAACACGGATGAAATCATAAGATTTGAATTCTTTTGTTGCACAAAATACAACTGTGCAAGCACAACGGGTGCTGAAAAATATGTTTGGGTGGATAGTTGTAAAGATCATTATTCATTCATTCATTATTCATTATTCGATTCTTTTGTGCGGATGTACAGTTTTACTACTTCTAGATCTATTAGTAAAGGGTCTTCTTTGAGATAAAAGGGATGGAGGTGACTTAGATATCTGTTCTTTTGGGGGCAGACTATTGCTAAAAAAGTGTCATTGTCAGATAATTACATCATCTGCATTGTCATTAAACAGCCTGTAATAAGTTTTACGGATTAATTGTCATGACAATTAGTGCTTGGCGGATTATTGGATAGCACTGTTAACCAAGGAGAGAAAACATGCTCGAAGAGTGTATGGACCACTGATCTCCCTCTTTTGCTTCATCTCTGAATTCTTCCCAGCATTACTATGATCATGACTAGTCAAACACAAGTGCAAGTTAATCGACTTAATTGGTTTAAAATACTTAAAACATTTCTTAATTATCTTCTTCCGGAATGGCGGACGGAGATATTTGGCATTTGGCGACTAAAAAGAATGGTTGTTTTCATTTTTCAGGACATTTTCATTTGCAATAGAGCTTTATATGATATGAATATATCAACATGCTTCTTTGATAAATGTTTTGAAAGTACTTAAAAAGATTCCAATCTCCAACAATTGATTGATCCATATGGTTTTAGCGACTTTGACTAGCATATTCTAGTTAACATAAACATGTTCCTCAATTGGAGTTTTATTTGATCAAGAACCTTTTCACCGCTTCTCTTTAATTGGTTAAATGAAATATCATCAACAGAATCTATTTATACAAAGATGGAGGACCGAAAAATAATTACAAAAGAAACCAGCAAATAGCCAATCCGATTTGTAAAATATTTAAGACTTGGTACGAAATGAAAGCAAACGCAAATTTAAGATAAAGCAGTAGGGCTTCAGGGGGTTCGGATCAGATTACTCCATTTACATAAATACAACTTTCTTGCCTTGCCATGACGGAATATGATGCAGTGCTTTCTACACCCTACATCCCCTTCCCTCCCTTGCCTTTACATGAACACCACTATTCCTGCATAGATGGCATATGGATAAGTTCCAATATATTATCCCTCCATTAAACACACAATGTTAAAGAGTGCAACCCCCTCTGGCACCTGCTAAAAACACTGTCACATCACCTTCTTCCAGCCACTTGGGTTAGAGAGGGCAACATTCTTACCTTAAAAGCCTTGCATCAGATGTAAGGCCAGCAATACTAACACCAATATGATCATCTATGGGTATAACTTTCTTCTGATGGGATGACAGTTCTGATGAAGACCTCTAAAAATACAAAGACGTTATGCAAATGTTAAAATGCTTATTGTCCCTTCATAAGTCAAACCTGAAGGTTTTGAAATAAAATAAATTCAATTAAGCTCCTCTTAAATATTTGGATGCTTGTCGACTCAGTTGTTGCCATTGATGGTAGATATTTGTCATGTCTTAGAGTTGTGGTCTTCTTCGGAGCTACGTTTCGAGCAAAATCAGCAAGACAGATCTACGTCCAACAGCCTGAAGATGGAGGGAGTATCTCTTGAAACATAGCTCTGAAAAAGACTATGACTGAAGACATGACAAATATCTACCATCAAGAAGCTCCTCTTGTATAATATGATCACTGACAAAAGGCAAAAACAACACTGAAATCAATTCCAGTACAATTGTTGTGGTTAGTTCAACTACACTACTTCTAAACTGGTTGCATATGTTAATGGTATGCACTGAAAAAACTTAAGTAAAGGTCATCCAATCAAATTATCAAATGGTATGATATAATATAGTAATGCTTCGTGTTGCCAGATGATGAATCCTAATGCCTTTCAAACTGAAAAAGGTATAATCAAACAAGGCACGAAAGCTCTGTTTTTTGTATGAAAATTAAGATCGATAGCTCAATCAAAAGAGGTTGTCAAATGCATGGAAATTTCGTGCTTTAGATGTACTTAAAATGACTTGTCAGCATGCTTTACTTTAGCTGCATCCAACCTAACTTGTTAATATGATTAACTACAGTACAGAAAATGTTTTCACAATTTTTAATGTATCAAAGCCCTCTTGTGAAAGGATCTAACATAGTGAGTAGGCATCAAAATATTGTGAGTAGATTAGTAGTCTCCAAATAATTTAGTCTTTCCTTTATTCATATATGTCATTAACTTTGGGGTTATGAATGTATTTGTCTGTTATATTCATGTTCCCATCTCCTGCATGAAACTTGGTGGTACCTCACGTCAGAGCAAGAAAATAACAAAATAAGCTTGACTACAATACCTTTAAAGCAGTTAAGACAGCATACTCCTTTGATTTCACTCCAACAGTAGCACTTCCCTGTTGCACAATAAAAGAAATGTTCATATCAATACCCTTAAAATACAAGCAGGATTTACAATAATGAAAATACTCAGTGTTGAAGTGACGAAGCAAAAGTACAAAATAACGTATGGAAAGGTTGCAAAACACCATAATATGGAACGAATAATTACATTTTCTGGAACTTTGAAGGGATAATTTCGAATCCATATACTCTAACAGGACCAATTAGCAGGTTAGCTCTTCTCAATTTATGGTCTGCAGATCCTGAAGCCAGATTATAATCCACCTAGTAAGTAATTGTGTCAGGAAACGTAGGGTCCTCTATATTCTGACTAAGCTGACTTAAATTTGAACAAAGTTCCCCTTAAATTTGTCAGCTTCATAAATGAAAATGTTGCTGCATTCAAGGCTTTAGGATCATGATCATGGGCAGTGACTGAGAATCCTCAAGGGTGGTCATGCATATGTGCTTTTATTGGGGTATATATTTATGATTTGCACTCACATGGGGTGAGGACATCAAATTAGAAGAAGAGGAGCAACTGGTTGCCTCAGGTTAAGACTATTTAACTATTTCTGATAAGGTGATAAATACACAGACAATCAATGAAGAGTAATATGCCAAAAAGAAAACTATATTGAGGCAAAAGCAATGAAATATAATGAATGGATGTTAAGAATCCCAGAATGACTGCTTAAGTAAAAACTGATGCAATCTACCCAATTTATACAACAATGGCGCTAACAATACAAAATGTAAATTGATTACAACTACAACATTATCTTCAAATGTAACACTTGTTTGTTGTGATTGCTGGGCTGCAATTTGAAGTGTAGTTGTCAAGTTGACGACTGCATTCCACAGTATCGAAAGGTTTGAGACATTCCTCATTGCACACTATGTATTATGATTCAGTTCATAAAAAGCTGTTCCTGGGCACTCTTACTTTCTCTAGCAATAGATGGTTAAAGAGTAAAGAATAATAGTCCAAAAAGGAAACTGTATGCCATTCATAGCTTGGTCTATTTCTGACTTCCTTGGTCTGTTACCAGATATTAATATTAATATTACCATCTATTGTTAAATCTCCTCATTTTTGCAACTACATAATGTAACATGTAACAGAATGAGGAAACAGAGAAGATCTACGCTACAATGCTTGCACATCCCCTGCAGAAATCATATATATGGTAGTATCTGCTTCTTAATAAACTCATGAACCAAAAGATCCACAGTGTTATTGCTGATCTTTGGTACTGTTATCAACCACATAGACTTCATTCTAACTAGAAAGCTTTTCACAACATTGACCTGTTTGGAAAACAAGTATCTCCTAATTTTTTTTCTTCCTTTAAAGTATAAGCAAGTTAAATGGTCTATTGCCTATAACAGATGTAACACTTTTCAAGAGTATAATTGACAAAACTATTTCTATTGTTCCATGAAAAATTGTTTATCTTCTATCTCTTTCTACTACATCATATTAAGTGGAACCAATCTTTAAGCTACAGTAAATCAGCACAGCATGAAAAAACATTGTTTATTATTACAGTTTCTGTTTAGATATTTCTCTCAAGTTGTTTGTCGTTGTTTTTAGCACATTCATTGTTGACTTCACTCCTGAAGAATTGAACATTAAACAAATTTTACTTAATTATCATAGAATGACCAAAGGAAGGAAGCCAAAGGTGAAAAAACAAATAAAAAAAAGTAATATTAGGATTTTAACAAAAGCTAAGGTTCCTCATACTCCGAGAAGAAAGGGATAAGCGAAAAAATTAAGAAAGACAGCATGACGGTAAAAACCAGGAGGAAAAACAAGTTAGAAGTTAGAATGTTAATAAGAAACGGAAAAAGAAGAATAAAAGATAAAAGTATACTCAAAGTAATTAAAAAGAAAGAGAAAAAAGTTAAAAGAGGAGAGGACACCAAAGCTAATTGTATTGATGAAATAAGTAAAGTTCATTTAACAGGAAACATTGCACTGTCTAAGAATAGTCATGGTGGAAAATCCCAAGTCAACTTTTGATTTACAACTAAAAAGCATTTTGAGTATATATTGATTCTGTTTGGTAAAGATCAGTCAATTTTTAACAAAATTTTGTATCATACATAATGTTAAAAATCCATCAAACCTGCTTTACAGCCTCCATAGCATATTCTATTTGGAATATACGACCCTGTTTGGTGAGAAGAAAGAAACATGGTAATACCTTTGCACAATCAAACAGGGATGTAGGAAGCATCTCAAACTTGGTGGTCGCAATAGTTAAAGGGCGCTTTTTCACTTACAGAACACTGTAATAAGTGTTGCATTTAAGAGTGGAAAAAAGGGCACATTTTGCTTAGTGTAAAATCTTGGAGGGGCATGTGCCCCCAGTGCCTCCTCGGTTCCTGGATCAAAATGTTTCATAGTCAGTACAAAATGTTTACTAGCTAAACTAGCTAACGTCATGGTGTATATAAATATTACATTAATTCCCTAGCGCAAGGCATTAAAGAATTCAATGTGGGATCATTACAGGCGAAGTTTTCTCACTTTTCATGACTTTTTCTGACTTTCTTTCAAAAAAAAGTTTTCCTGATTTTCCTGACTATACAAATATTGTTATATACCCTTTTTACTCTATGTTACACCTTCGGGCCTCCCCATATTACACCAGGTTGCTGTTATTTCACAGTAATCCTGTTTACGTATATTAACTTGTTTTGGGGTTCTGCATGTTCCTGGTGTCTCAAACAATATTAAACAGGAGTATAAAAGTAACATGTTTACTAACAACTTTATTGGGCCTACTGTTTTTGACATACACTACCAACATTAGCTACACATTTGCACAGTTTTAAGATTATCTGAATCCAGAAACATACTTACTGCATCTTTACACTTCAATATACCTATACTGCAATGTGGTATATAGTAAATGTGCTTTTAAAGTTTCAATTTAGTTATAAAAATATTACAAAGCAGGCATCTTTGGTGTTATTTGTATCCAGTTTTTTCTTACTGTTTGCACAACTTGGTATGTAATATTTCATTGCTGGTCCTATTATCTCCCTAGCCTCTGATAATTCATTTTGATTTTCAGAAATTTTTATACATATTTTGAAACAGTTATGTCCTGCCACCTTCTCTGAACAACAGCTCAAACTATCATGAAACATTGTTTTATTCTAATTCACATTAAACCAATAACATTTTAATGGTGCATATTTGTAAACAAACAGCATGTCATAGTTCTTTGTGACTGTCTGTACATTTAGTGACTATACATGGCTACTTTGAACCATGTACTTTAACAACACTTGACTTTCACTGCATTGTATGCCTGTTTCCTCCTAGTGAACATGGTATTCATAATCAAGTATTTAAATAAAAGTATCATGAATGATAGCAAAAAAGATGTTGGAGTGCCCTGCTATCATCCAGTCCTTCCATTGACACAAAACATGTGCAATATGGCATCTTCTATTGAATCACTGGTCAGCATTGTCTTAATTCATATACAATATTTAGCACACAAGACTAATAAATTACCACATCAATTCATCTTCTGTATACAGGCTGCATACAAGTATATGCAATACTTTTAAAACTGTTACATCAGGGAAAATACCATATGGCAATAACAGTTAAATGTTACACTGTCAAATGTGCAACAGTTACAAACTATGTTGTCATTGACTACCAGCCATGCATGTTGCACTAGGTACCTCCAGTTACTATAAACATAATTATCCACCAACACCATACTTGCGTAAGCCCAATTGGCTTTAATAAACAACTCATTTTAATAGTATACATTCAACATATCACATAAGCTACAAAAACAATTATCTAAGCTGTGACAAAGGCAAAGTGTTGAAAAACTGATAAGAATATTCTTAAATAACCTCCCATATTTATATGCTTATCTATATTAGTGAGTGACTATGATAACTGACATTAACTTACTTAGATATAATTAAAAAGTTAAGAAACCTACCTGGGGGCTCCAAATAGAAACATCATGATCATACTGATTCCGATACTAGGGAAAGCAAATAGAAAATGAAAGCAACAATGACAGAAAGATTACAGTAAACTATATACTCAACGAGTCCATTGCCAGAGTTATTTCCATTTAGGAGTTATTCCATAAGAAATCATAGAATAACATTTACATTTTACACACACCATACTCAGATTTGGCTCATTTCTATTCTGATAATAGATAATGCTCAGAACATAATCTCCCAAAATTTTACATTGATAGCATTTCTTGTTCCAAAGATATTGCACATTTTGACATAATTCAGGCCAAAACATCCATCTGTGTCCATGTTAAATTTTGTCACAAACCTTCACCTTTACTTTTGCCTCAGTACTGCATTGAACCCATTAAGCTCCGGCTAACCAGAATGCAAAATGTACTTAAGGTCTGCACTTTTTGTGCAAATATTCGAATTTTGTAGTATCCCTCAAAACATGGTGATCACTGTGAAAACTATTACTCCTAGGGAAAACCCTTCTTTAAAGAAAATGTAGAGCAAGAAACGATCTACAAGCAGGTATAAATTGTTAAGTCATCACTGGAATATCATGGTATTTACGATCCTTCAAACCTCTTGAAGTAAAATGTCAACAAGATTCTGAAAAATAAGAAGGCAACTGGTGATTCATACCCACCACTATTTCCCTTAAAATATACCTAAATGCCAA
>JAAAKL020005592.1:0-19093 GCA_010016065.2 Carybdea cf. marsupialis auct. non (Linnaeus, 1758)
GTTTCCAACGATTGCTTGCCTTAAAACGCCTACATCAAATCAACTTGACACCATAGCTACATAGCAGTTTATTTTATTGAAGATTTTTGGTGTACTCTGGTTTTGATGATTGTATTTAACTAACTAAATCTTGTGTTACTCAACGACGTAAACTAAGTCATGCAACTTAACCGTTGATGACAAAAGAATGAAGGTTTTTGATTCAGGTTACAATATATAAATGCCTTGCCTACTTCTAGTATGCAACAATTTCCTTACAGCTTTCATTAATGACTTACACTAGATTGCCTCAAACATTTGTCCTTATAGTCCCTTTGTTTCCAAACTTGTCGAAAGTGCTCTTGACTTTAAAAATTTTGCGTGTGAATCTGTTTGGCAAGGAAAATGAAGCTTTTAAAGACGAGAATCTGCACTGACAAGTTGTTTTGGGAGACTGTATGTGGTTTTTCAAAAAGAAACAAGCGCCACTAGCAATTAACGGAATGAGCTATAGTATAAATGAGTTTGGTTGTAGGTGAGAGGACCAAGGAGTCTCTACTTTCAGGATTTAATGGGATTGTTGGTTAAAAACAAATTAATTCACATTTCCACATATCCTCCAAATATAAAACGTTGATATTTAGTATGGTTGTAGTAAAGTTAATACTATTGGTAACATACATATTATATGCACATAAAGAGTCAGATAATTCAAATTAAATTAAAATTAAATAAATATCATGAAATTACCTCAGCTTCAAGAACCCTTCACGTACTGTTGTGATTTCCGCACTGATCACCAAAATTAAAGGCCAATACAAAACTTTTACGAAACGCAGATAAACGCTACATACCCTGTCTGATTTATGAATATTCTAATGAGGATTTTGGGTTATTGTAAACAAAATTTGTAAACACATTACAACCCTTTATCATTTTGACTTACGAAAAGGAAATACCACAGGTACACCATGTTACATCATTTATAAACTGGAATCGTTTCAAATCTGATGTCCACACTATAAAACGGCATTTGGGAGGTTAAATGGGCGGGCTTGTGGTTGGTTTCCTCAGACACTGAAAACCGGGACAGTTTTAGTCTCCTGTTAATCGCGTAAGGGACCTCCTTGATCAGCACTTTCACTAAACCATATCTTTCGGGACGAATTAAACTGTTTACATTTCGATAGAACATTGCTTACTTAGCTCTTGAGGTTTGATGGCGGGATAAGTTTGAAGGCTAAATCATCTGTTTGGATGAACAATCTGGTCATTGACATCAATCTGCTTTTGATCTATCTGTTTCAACTTGCGACTCTTTGATTATGTGATTGGCTACTCACAATATTAGATACAAAATCACTAGGAAGAGGGAGCTTAGGTTAGAGTGGGAGTGCTAATCTTTCGTCATCTTAGAATCTGTGTACTTGAGTACATTTCTTTCTTTCCATTTGTGCCATTCTGCTCCCAGAGGTTTTTGTTTCATCTCCCATTTTTGCAGCAAGAAGAAAATTTCTTCTATAAAAAAGGATTGTTTTGTAGAAAATAGGGAGATCGTTACCCCTTACGCCTCTAATGCATCCTGCTCTGATTTATAGCCAACATCTTTAAATATTTTACAAGGTGTTATCACTCTGCTCCTATACAGTGTGTCAACCAAACAAAAGCCAACGTAATTGTAAAGAAAAGTTGCTAAAGTGCGTTTCTTTTAACTACCAACCCGGCTCTCCTAAATATTCTTATAAGTCTTGCATCACCAGTAATAGATGTACATCATCACGGTTTATAAAATTATTTGTCATTCATATATATAAAAGACATGACGTCCATCTTTTCCGCATTATTTCATATTCTTCTGAATCTAAAGCGATTTTCAGCTTCACTTAGTGACTTGAGACAAAACGTTCGAGCTGGTCAAGAAGTCTATTGAACCGGCATCCTTTGCGAGACATATAAAATTGTAAACAGTAAGTAGCAGCGACATGCAATCGTTGCTTTTGACCAGACATGCTGAAGGTCGTCTTCGATAACCATGTGCACCTGTATCACTCGTGATTTATGTGAGGAGAGGAGAGCAGTGAATGGAAAAGTCCATATGATGGACAAGAACATTACAGTAAAACAACTGAGAGGTATGAGGCTGATAACTGACTCGGACTTCCATTATCAAAGTAAACTGTCATTTAGGTTCATACACAATAATGCTAGTGGAATTTTCAGCACGAACTAGAACATGATAAAGAAGAATTGAGCTATGCAGTTTGGCCACAACAATTTAGGCAAGCATGGGAAAATAAACGAGAAAATGCCAAAAATTCTAAAGATTGCGGCCACTTCTGGTTAATGGTGAATGCTCTCGTATCACAAGATTCGTGGAGGCAATATTAGCAGCAGAAGGTTTATATAATGACACGTTTTATGAGATGGTGTAGTTGGAGGAGGGAGTGTGGTAGGGTCTGATAAAATCTTATAACCTCGTGACAAGGAAAGCCTCCACTTCATCAAGGATCACACGACATGCCATATTTAGTAATAGAGTTCAGTGATGAATTAACTTTTTTATGCATATTTACGTAGAAAAATGCTCTTGTAATTATCTTCCTCTTCATCTTCTTCTTCTTCTTTCGGCTTATTCCTTTTCAGGGGTCGCCACAGCGGATCATCCTTTTCCATTTTGCTCGGTCGTTGACTTCCTCCATCTCCACGCCAGTAACCACCACATCCTCCTTTACAGCATCTCAAATTCTTCTATTCGGCCTTCATCTCCTTCTCCTCCCTGGGGTTCCACTCTTAATACTCTCTTCCCTATATGTTCTTCCTCTATTCTCTGTACGTGCCCGAACCATCGCAACCTTGCTTCTCTTAATTTGCCTCCAATAGCTCTGACATGTGTTGAACCCCTGATGTATTGGTTTTTGATCCTATCCATTCTGGTCACTCCTAGGGAAAACCTCAGCATCTTTAATTCAGCCACCTCCATTCTGATTCCTGCTTTTTGGTCAGTCCAATCGTCTCCTATCCATACAACATTGCTGGTCTTGCCACCGTCTTATAAATCTTTCCCTTTACCTTTGCTGCTATCTTCTTCACATATGCTTTTGTAATTATCTACATCGCCATAATTCACGATTGTCAACATTTACTTTTACCGTGACGTAATTATAAGTAGGGAAAAGTTCTCAAATGAAACGAGTTAATAACAGGTACACGTGGCTGTCTACTGATGATACATATGTTAGATAGATTGTGTACTTTTTTTAGTCACTAAATCTGTAAAACCTAAAAGACCTGCCAATAAAACTTCTGCTGCAAATGCCTTATCAAATCACGTATTCATTTACCTTGGATTTTCATATATCTTCACACTTGACTGTTTGTCAAACTACAACATTCTTCTTCTACCAAAGTTGGCAAACTGGAAACCCCAGAAAAATAAAAATGAATGATTCTGTTAAATTCTTTATCAATGTTTGATGACCTCCCTGTAGCTCAATGGATGAAAGTTACTGTTGTCTCTTTTATGCTTGACGTGAAGATACCACAAACCTAGAACTTCTCACCCCTATAGGACATTAGGTACCTATAGCATTTTTGGGTTGGTTTTTGAGATAGCGCTTAAAAGCATTTTGAAAATGTTCATGCTTTATCATTTTACCAAGATTGACTATTGTACCTCACTTTGATTCCCTGTCATATTTTAGCTGGAATCAGTTTGTCATTAATTGTTGTCTGTTTATGGTGTACTAAACACACATTACATACATTCTAAAAAATTAATCAATCCCAAGTTTCAAAAAAGTTGACTTTGTGATGGTTCTAAGGATCTTACAAATATTCAGAATTAATGCTAAAATTTAATAACTAAATTTCGCACATTTTAGCTTCTTAACACCAAAATATTTTTTTTAAATTTGAGAAGGGAAAAATGTAGATAATCATGATCGTTCCCTCCCTTGGTCAGACTAACGTTTCCTTCCCACTTGTTAAAAATTAGTCAATCTTTTAGAATTCAGTTCGTAAAATAAACAAACTTCAGAGATATACTTCCCTCAAATGTAATTAAAACAGTTTGCTATTGTGGTAAAGAAACGTATTAGAATAACTTTCATTTAATCAACAGTTTGAATTTGTCGGTCCGGTTGTATCATTTTCTTCGTCTTCTCAATAGGTTCTTCACAATGACTTGAATGCTTAGCCACCCTATGTTACCAGGATGTCTTTGGTGTTGTTTACACTTTTAGTCATACAGACGTATACAACGTCATTTAAAGGCTCTTTCTACTTATTTCCTTGTTTTCTGTACTTTAGTTTTATCTTTTGATCTTGTGTTTACCTCTAAAGAGAAGCCGAATTGTCACTTGCTTACGGGGTGTTGCATAACAATGGCCTCCAATTGACACGTACTGTTCGACACGTCCTGTGTTCTCTTTCAACACTGACGTCGTCTTCGGGTATCTTAGGTTGCACTCTTCCGAAAACTTACCTTTACAAAGGCATCACCAAACTCCTGTTTGTAAATATCGATTGCAAGAAAAGGCGGCATTGAAAAGTGAAAAACACATTGCTAGATAACAATTTTGGTGTATTTTGGAGACTCATTATTGATTTTCCCGTTGATAAGGCACTGTTTTGATGCAATTCTCTCACACAATAATTGAAGTAACGTTAAAGAAAATGTTGTTATGAAGACATTTCTCCCCATTTTTATTGATGCAATGACCTAGCCTAGTAGTGACGTCAAATGACTAGGGAAAAGAGATGTTTTGCTAAATTCACAAACTTCTGTATGACATAAACACATCGTGGTGAAGCGTAGTACACCAAAGGACATTGAGAGAAAATGTGTATCTTGAGTCCACTGTCATATGAAGGTTCATTTTTAAGCACGTAAAGGAAAAAGCTCGCCGTCATGATTGATACCATATTTATGACCTTAGTCCCCTTTACCCAGTATCTTTATTGATTCGAAATAAGTATGATGAGCTTTTGATCAGCTTAACTGATCAATCAGATGATGACCCTAAATAGTGTCTTCCATTGCAAAAGGGTGAGCAAGAAATAGGGGAGACGGCAGGGTACAATGTTTCCCGTTTTTCATCGAGTAGATTGTGCTTCCTTTCTTCTCTTTTTAAGTCAGAAAATTTCGGAATGATAGAGTCGAAAAGTACTCAATAGACAGCTGAGCCAGCTTGCCATTTCTCCTCTTGCTATTGTCGAATTTAACTGCTGTCTATTGGAAGCTGTTGGTGCTGCATATGAAATAAAGCTAGCACTTACCAACACAGATGTTATCGTTTCGATGTCCTCTTGATCTTTCAGGTTCCGTTTTATGTGTTTTTACGATTTTGGCCCCTGACAGTAATGAAACATACCATCAGAAGTTTCCATTTCCAACAGTATTCATGACAGTTCAAAATAATATCTTCAACCTACGATGTCCCCTGTCTGTAATGTCATGTCACTAGTTTATCTTCGATTTGCAAAAATGTGTATTTTAGAGAAAAGAGACAAAAGTTGTTCAATTCAAGGTGGCATCAGTCAGGTGGTAGAAGAAAGTCCAGAGATATGTTAAGTCATTGGTTTGATCCAAATCTTCACTGACCTAAGCAACCATATAATGCCACTATTGTCTCTCTTGAGCCATTTTAAAGAATGGTGGTACTTTATCCACCATTCTTTAAGTCATTCATGAAAATGGAGATATAAATTGTCTGTCTTAGTTCTTTACTTTTCTTCCCTTCAATACCTCCAGTCAATCTCCTCTGCCTCGTTCGTAACACGAAAAAATACTTTCCACCTATTCCATATCTTTTCGACACTTCTTTATTATTCGATGCCCTGTACTAACCCAGTGCATTTCTGCAGTAATTTACAAACATCTAGGTTGCATTTTTCTACCCATTCATTAAGATAAAATACAATGTTTGTCAAATAATCGTTTCTTTCTATGTTTTTAGACGCTGGTGCGTGGTTAGTTTCCACTGATTACATTTCAATGGTTTGTAAAAAATATGCAAGAAGACCAAATGTGGTGTTGTCTAAAGTCAGGGCTTCTTTTATAAATGTCTTTAGCAATTGTAATTACAAATCTTATGTTTTGGTCCTGATCATATTTATTTATAGATAGAAATGTAAACAAGTCACCCCAAGTTTAAATGTGTTTAGAAACCCCTGACACACTATTTCTAAAACAACGAGATGTTATCCGTTAATTATTTTCAATGTATAGGTCTACAGATGGCTCGGATATTTTTCTCTTACTTGATCTCCCCCTTTTGCCTATTAGCATGCCCTCTATTACCTTATGCTGGCATTTATTTTCACTTTCGTTTCGTATTTTAGACCCGTGTCTGTCCAAACATTCTGGTGATATTGTATCTTCATAACATGTTACCTTTTGTCGGCTTCTCAACAATCACTTTCAATTTGTGGAGAGGTAGGCAATAGCTAATGTCCCTTTCCAAAAAAGGATCAGAACATTTTTTCAGATCTATTTTTCAGATCTATTTTTTCAGATCTATTTCTCCAGGGGCGAGTTAACAAGTGGAACTGCGTTTTCTATTTAAAAGTCATTATATAATATTATACAAATGCTACATTAAAAGAAACAAACTTCAAAATAAGGATTGATGCTGAGTCCTTTTTGATCTTACGCATGTATAAAACGAAACTGATGTGATACCATCTCTGTTTCAGTTTGTTATGGGATGCGTTTTCTTACCTACAACTTTTACATTGGGACAAGAAAAATTATCTCAAAAATAAGCAGTGCGAGGTGGAAACCCTTTATTGTGATCATGATGCATCTTGTAATTAAAATAGAAAGGAATCTAAATATATAACATAGGGTCTAACAATAATGCAGGTAGGATTTTACGTTCAAGAATGATTCAATGAGAAGCCCCACCTCCTTGTAGAAAAGGCCGCTCATATATTACGGCCTATAGAAATGCCCTCGCTCTCTCTTTAGTGCCTTTCTTGTTCCATGGCGCCCCTGATATCTATATCACATCGTCACTTCCCCAGAAACTGTTCCCTCTACCAAAAGATCTCCTTTCCAGAGGATGAGTTCTGTTAACATCCTTTGCAGCTAAACTCTTTATCGATTGTGTCATTCTTAAAATAATATTGTACGTAAAAGGAATGGAAGGGTTAGAACAATACGATTGCTAAGTAAATATAGGATAGCAGGGAAGCAGTTCTGAATATTAGGAACTTCAATGTTGAGGTTTTATCATTTATTCTGTTTATATCTTTTAGCAACTGAGTTGATTTATTCCATAAGGAGGTACTTACTGATATAAAATAAGCACACAAAGCAAAATACGAAAATGCTGTTCTGTTCTGTGAATTAGATGCCAGGTAGTTCATATTAAGATGCATTATGTATACATTGGTGACCCATTTTGAAAAAAGAAAGAAAGAAAGAAAAGAAAAATGTTGATGATGTACAAAAACAAAGATATTCTTTCACTTTCATTTTAAGCAACAAAAAAAAGGACTGATAGATATGCCCTGGTTTTTCTAGATTGTGCATTGGTAAAACCACTAGCTTTTTCCTCGCCACACCTAAAACACATTGCTTTAAAAGCACATTTGTTCTGTAATTCTCCTCGGGAATTTTGCCACAAATAATTTGAGCTGAGGAAGACAAATAGTCTAATTAAAATAAAAACAATTCCTCGCACTACCTTCTGAACAGTATGTTTAACTAGTTCAGGTCAGAATTACAGGAGTTGATTACAGTCAAGGCACGCGAGAGTCATCCTGACCAATTGTAATTCTGCCTCCTACGTCGAGCTAGCCTACTTGGTTATCCTCCCTCCATATAGCATTGATGTCGTTGCGTACGTTTTGCAGGAACCTCGTTCAAACGCACATTTGGGTTTGAATCGATTCATTCCTACAAGTTATTGTTCACCTATTTCTTGCGACTCTTAGAACTCACATCTGGCAGCAAGGAAATAATATCTACTATGCCATGAAGTCTGAATAGATACTTGAGAAATAGGAGAGTATGTCACCAAAGTGACATCAACGGTGGTCACTTCAATCAGGTGGTGGAGTGCATACAGCAAATGCGTGTGCCACGAATTCGAATACCGTTGGTGACATACTTTTCTACTTCTCTAGCATCTATTCAAACTTATCATTTCATATCCTCTCTTCTCAAAAACACTTTTAACTTAATTATAAAATACAAATATCAGATACTTATTTCCCAAGAATGGAGAGACGAAGTGAAATATTTGCCTATTCAGTTAAGCTTTTAATATCTGTAAAACAGTGTAAATTCTTTAGCTCTCTTTGCATTTATTATTGTCTGTTGGAAGTTTTATTAGCTAGCAATTTGAGTCGTATTACCGCTGGTTTGCTCGATTTAATATTGATCTCTTTAAAGCGATTTCTTTCATCAAAAAGTATGAATATGTAAACACATATAATTACAAAGAATGATGACTTAATGGATAATTAAGGATATTTTTTGAAAAGGATTAAATATTGTTCCAAAAAAGATCACATTCATGAAAGAGGACTTCCTTTTTACTAAAAATATACCAGCGGGCGAATGGAGCCCTATCGGATACCTAAGAGGTAATAACTTTGATCGGTAAACACAGTAGTCCGTAAAAACGTTCGCCACTAAGCCATAATTTAGTCATTTTATACCGATTAGAATTTAAAATCTTTAAAAAATTTTTTTTGCCCACTAGAATGTTAGCTCTGCATGCAATGGTGAAAAAACGTAACTTTTATACACAATTTAATATTTCTGTACATTTTAATGATGACATTTACTCTATTAGTTCCTTTGCTAAAAAAAAATTTACGATATCTTCATCACTTGTATTTTCAAATACCATAGGAAAAGTTAATAGAAGCAAAATTGGAGTAGAAAATGGCCCACTTTCTTTTCATAACAATAACCTTAATCAATACTGAAACCATATCTGAACTTGACTCGCATCAAGGAGTTGCACGCGAAGTGGATACACGATTTATACGGCTACCTACAGGAAAGGCAAGGGGAGGATATTAGTCGGTAAAACTTTGGTTGGTAAAAACTTTAGTCACTTGCCAAAAATTTAGTCACTTATTACCGACTAAGCTTTTAACTCTTATGTATGCCGTTTTGTTCACTAAAAGCCGTAGGTCGTTTTCCAAGCTTAACTTCCAAGAACCTCTTTTATTTAGCTATTGAAGAGAAATGATGTGTGTATTTCAGCTTTTCAGCATAATACTCAAATGTTATATGAAGTGGTTCCCTGATCAATATGTAGTGCCAGTAAAAATCACCCAGAGATGTCTTTCCCTCTCTTTCACTCAGTGTAAATGTTGTAGCTCACCTTTTATCTTTGTTTTGTCTCTTTTTGATGAGTGTTCGATTTAAATCTGGTTGTATCAAGATAAAGTCTATTTGGGGGAGGCAGGAACATCAATGGCGCTGAACAGCACTTCTCCAATCTAAAAATATAATAACCCCACATAACAATTTTTTACCCGCTCTTTGCTTGTTTCTTTAAAATATGCTAATTCCGAGTTTGGTCAGCAAGGCAAAGTATTTGTCAACACGTATGCAATCAGTGTAATACTTAGTCAAGATTGATGTTAACAAACGATTCCGTGAGACTTCGAGATTTAATTTTTGTAGAAGGTCTGCATTGTACTTTACAGTTCCGTGATTCACCTATCCTACATGCCTCACCCTCATGGCGTTTCAAAATATTTTTAACAACTTACTTTTCTTTAAAAATTCAAGCACACGTCGTTCCGTCTAGAAACATCCAGCCATAATTTTCATGTGAACAACAACACTTTTATTGTCTTAGTTTATTCCAAGGAAAGCACGTCTTCAGACAAAGGAAGGGTATTGCAAAAAGTGCTTTCTCCATGACTGAAAAATAGCCTTTATCGCCCACAGCTAACGAATTTCCTTCCATTTCCAGAACAGAGCTAACATTGATATCTTATCACAAATATTTGGAACTCCTGAAACGCGGATGGGTACCGTCACACTACTATTCATGCTCTACTAACCTTACCAAAGTAACTGATCCTTATCAAAATTCCAATTGAATGAGAACCTAATATTCAACGAACAAACCTACGTAAATGAAATTCATGATCGTTAATGTGAATACTGACAAAATTCTGATCAATGAAAACGAAACGCTGATAATATGACAAAGTTTCGTTTTATTGAATGACTTCTGAAGGTTTAAATCGGACCAATGACAAGCTAAAACAGATGTGAATTAGTTTATGTCGTATGTCACCTCAAAGTGACAAAACGAGAGTTCCTTATTGTTTAGTATTGAGAGAATTAGTTTACTTTGAGATTAAACTTTCTCCAATTTCACATATGTAGATAAAACCATGTTAAAGTCGCTAGTCATAATGAACCTTGTGGAGACACTCAGGCACGATGGTAGCTGCATTGGGGGCCAAATCTCAACAAGAGAAGGGAGTTCCTGAGGCGTCTTTTGACTATCACGTTTTCTAGATTTTCTAATTACAAAACATTAGTTCCTTCAGACACCGATGTTGCTTTTTAAAATTGTGTTGACCCCATTTGTTTACTCTAAGGAGTATACCGAAGGACAGCAGTTAGAGCTGATGATGGTGCCAGATACCTAAATGTATTTCTCCTGAAAGATACCATGTAATACCAGCTATTAGATTTTACGTGCTTCATCAGCTTTCTACCGTGTTTGGTACTCTTGCAAGATATCTACGCTTTTTATTGATGTGAAACAAAGTTAGGGCAATTGATATCAATTAATGTTTGAAGTAGGATTACTTATTAAATTTAATATACCATGAAAAATCTACATCAGAAAATGGTGACAGAAGGTAAACAAAAATCTAAAGAAGGCCTTTAACAGTATGAACGAAAATAAAGCATGATCTCACTTAGTGATACGAAAAGAATATCAATGTTGGTGTTACTGTCTGCTTAACTACTGCTTCCCTCTTTGTTAATTTTTCTACGTTTGATGCGGTCAATGCTGTTGACGGCACTGCTACCTATAATAATGATCATGTTAGTGATAATCATCTTTTTAACATTATTAATAACGATGATGATGTAAGTGATGATAATATGGTGATGATGATGATGATGATGATGATGATGATGATGATGGACAAGAAAGGGAATAGAAAGCGGAGGGAGTAAGAAGGGGTACACGAAGAATATTTGAGAAAAAAAGACCCAGAATAACCTTACATGGCTTCTACGTATATGAAACAGAGCGCACTACCTTGCACAAGATCTACCGAAATGCTCAAATCGACACCAGTTTATCTGATTGTCAATCAAGTACGGTTTATTAAAATATTCAGTAAACTCTATTTCTTACCATCTTTTCATTTTATATTTTCTTGATGAATAAAACTAATAACTTTACCTGAATGACAGCTAATCATGTTAAATTTAACTTCAGCAAGTGCTGACAGTTACAAAGGAATTTTCTAGACTTTCATCATCAGAAATTTTGTCGTTCTTTACTTTGGCAGCAAAGTTCAATCTAGCAAAATGTTATTTTTTGTTATTAATTTCCTTTGTTGAAAGAAAGGTTCTTGTTTTTAACAACTCGAATGAATAACAAGTAAATAAAACCTGAATTTTAAAATCCATTTCCTAGGACGAAACCGTCGATGCATGGCTCTCTCTGCAGGCCCATATTGGTTGTTCCTTTCACTTGTCTCAGGTTGCACACCAACAGATCAATGCATGAAGTACCAACGTATGTAAAGAGGTATTGAGCACAAATCGCAATGCGAGCATACCAAGAAACCTTATCAGAAAATCGCTTTAAAGCGGCTATACTGCATAGAAAGAATTGATCTGTTTTAAGAAAAGCCGACTAGTATTGACAGCAGAAAGCAGGTAATAAATAATACGATTAAGGGGGAGAAGGTTTTGATACGAATTCAAGATTCTACCTTACGCAGTGGCTTTAAAGTGAACGTCAGATACGCAACGTTATATTCAATAAATGATGCAAGAAAGCTCAGCAAACTATAGCCCTTTGCATAAAATAAAAGCAGTCGATGCCTCTACTGAGAAATTTCCATGACACCGCTCACAAATGCAAGATCAACATTTATTATCAGTAAATCAATAATGCGCTCAAGATAACAAGTGAAACGAATGCAAACAGTCGACGTAATCACAATATCTTGTTTCCTTGCACACGTTGACTTGTGTTTAGGTTTGCTTTCAGGTCCCGGCATAGCTTGTCCTTTTGTTGAGGGTAAGAGGATCAAAACATGTGCTTCTTGCTTAATCTTGTCACTTAACGCAGTGAAAAATGTTGAGGGGCAATATATTGACAAATCTTAAGTTCAACGCCATGTGTTGATGAACAAGAACTTGCTTTTCCAGTACACTATTGACTCTGTTTTTAAAAATTTATAGGAAGAAAGTCCCTTGTTTAATATTACAAAACGTAGCATAGTTAGCAAAACACTCTAACAAAAATGCACTATACTTTAACTGGTTTCGCAGTTAAGTTTTTACATTTATATCATGTTGAATATACGTGGAAAAACTACTGTTACCATAGAGTCAGATGACTGTAGACAAGTTCATTTATTAGACACAGTAACCTTAGTCACAACAACAAACGGTTTTTAACACAGTAGTGGAGTCCTACAAGTTAATCCGAAGACAACAAAGTGCTGAAGGTAACAATAAACACTCACAAACATAATTTTGTTTGTCTAAAGCTTCACAGCAATAGTGTACTCCATGTTTTACATAACAAATTTTGCCACCAAAACGCGTCCCTTTTTAATTTGAGAATTAATGGTAGCTGATTCAATGAAAGCATTTAAAACAACGAATATGAATCAATAGTCGCCTTCGTAATGTGTTTTATCCTTCGTAAGGTCTTTAGCAAGTGTTGACACATTTGTGATGAACGTTATAGTATTATACATTGAAAGCGATCAATTAAATGTTTTAAATGTCGTCTGGTACTGAACATCTGAATTTGTATTGCTTGTAATTACTTTATTCAGGAAAAAGAGCTTTTCGCCGAGATCTCAGACCAATTTGCACAAAACTACATCAAAGAAATTTGAAAAGTTTTATCATGATAGTTTGTTCAACAGAAACCAGTATCATGTCTTTATACCTTTGTTGTCAAGTAGTGCAAGTCAGCTTCTTGTTCCTCCTACACTTCCATAGCAAAATTTTTACAGAGCCTTTCGGGACAATTAAACGAATATAATTGTATTTAAATTATTGAACTTCAGCAATCATTTTGCGAGAATTACGTAAACAAGTACAGCAGAATTGTCACTGAAATCTTACCTTTGCTATCCCACAATTGCAAAAGCTTGACACTTTGCAAAATCCACCTTGTATTTGAGAACTGACAGCAGTGTGCAAGGAACCTTCCGGCTCTCCAAGCTGCAGGATGAATCTTCTTGAATTTCTTTCACCTACTGATGAATATTGTCGCTTGGAAACAGCTCTTTTTGACAATTCACAGGTGTTAGAGCCTACTTCCACATGTAGATGCGTATTTTAGTTAACGTTATATTTGGTGAAAAGGTAAACAATAATTATTGGAGATTGCTGTTTTCAAACAAACTTAAGACAGATTGCAACCGCTAGCGATTTGTCTCATCCGTTCTTATCCACGCAAACGTAAAACTATCGACAAATTAAATCAGAGTGAAGAAAGTATCAGATGTTTAGAAGCCTATTCAAACAAAGTTCATTCAGTTTGAGCTGTTCTCACGCAATCGAGACAACATAAGGGGGTATCATGAATCCTGCGCAGTAGTATCAATCTCTCTTTAATCCAACAAAAGACGAGTTACGGTCCCTCAGCACTATTTATGCAGCCAGCTAGGAGCAGATCAGTGACGTAACACGTAACGTCATGTCAAGTGTCGTGAAAAAGAAACGTGAAAATATTTGAGCTGATTCCACAACGTCAGTATTACTGTGCTATCGCAAGAAAGATAGCGTTGGTTGTTTAAGATAAACGATTATCGATAGTAGATCGCTTGTTGCTTACATTATGTTTAAGATGTATTGCTAGATAGAGGAGGAGTGATACTTTAAGCTCGAGGCTGCTCAACACGAAATGATGTACAGCAACTGATATCAAGACTGGCCATTTAATTGATTTGGGTAGACATGTAGGTTTATAAACATCGCAGAAGCTGCTTTAGTTCGGAAATACAAGCATAACTTAAGTAATGTGACGCAAAAAGACAATCAAGAATGAGACATCAAACCATTATCCTTTTAATAAAAAGTTGTCTTTATTACTTTGTTGAGACCTCGTCATTATTAGCTATCAAAATTGTTCCAGCTTGAATGGATTTTGAAATTCTTACCGGAAAAACAACCTCGACTATCACCAGGTACAAAGATCCATATTTTATCTAAACGTTATCGACATTTAACTGCTGTTTGGACATGTGGATCATATCAGACCCAAGTTGTCTCGCCTGGGTCACTAACCCATCGAGGAAAATGCAAACTACCGATACTAAAAAGAACAAGATAAGACCCATGAAAATGAGGATGCAAAATGTTATGTGAACACAAGATATTATGAAAGAGGTACCCTAATAACAACCAGAGGTCTGTTCCTATAAATGTTAAAGGACACAGTAAATATAAAAATTCAAAGCGCAAACAAATAAGAACTGTAATCCTTGAATGTTCAAATGCTCAACAATCAAGTACTTCTTGTAAGTGTGATACCAGCAATAATGAAATGAAGGACAAGGTCTCTAATCGATAACAGACATGAAAAATCAAGGTTAAGTTTCACCACGAATCTGACGAAGATGCAGATAAAGTTTATATAGAAGCGAAGCACAAGATTATAGCACATTGCCTTCCTTTATACAAGATATGCCAATGTGTTTATAAAATGCGAATAATTTATGATAATAATTAAAAGGAAAGGATTAAAAATACAGAAAGGATTGCAAAATATAATTAACTTTAGTTGCAATACAGCACAAGGAAGAAAAATATATTACACAGTAAAACAGAGAAAAAAATGCACTTAAAAACTATAACAGAAAAAAATTTGATTTATGTTATACCTCATATTTTCAGAAAGAGAGAGGGGGTATGGGAAAGAGTGTATGCAAATTATGTTCGAATAGTGAACTGGAGGGCTTATTAAAACCATACACTCCAGAGAAATTCATGTAAACATCTCCAAAACTAAAATACTTTAACCTTTGTGACCCGAAATTGAATTTCGATTCTGCCTAGCAGGATAATGATGTAGTTTATAGTGAGTTTATCATCATGAAAGTAAAACAAGTTCATCTAATGTATTATTAGCATATAGTTATCAGATGACTGCACTGCAATTGAGAAGCAGTTCTACTGGGTTAGTGGTATATGCTCCAAGCACCCCTATCTGATAGATATCCTGTTTGGTGGATTTTCTCTTTATGGAGGTTAGTGTTAATTTGTTACCCACTTCTTATCCCTCCCTCCACCGTCATGCAATTGATAAGCTTTCTTAATCCACAAACATGGATATACAATTGAAATTTTAAATCACATGAAATTTGTTGATAACGGAGAAAGCTGCTTAGAATCACATCCCAACAAGAAGGATTCATAAGGATTTATGTTTGATGTAAAAATACAGGAGGTCATTGATCCATTTATAAATTTAAGACTTTTATAATGTGTTTATGCATTGATCACCCATTAAGGTTCAATTCATTGTTATGCAGAACTTGACAAATTGAAAGATGAGATATTGAGTATCCATTTTCTATAGCTACAGGCTGAAATGTGTGACGCCTTGAGTGGACTTCTAATCGTTGATGTGTTAGTTACACCACAGATTCTATAATTAAGACACGGTTTGGCCAACTGTCAGCTTTAAGGCATTCACCGTTGTTGACATATCGTGGGTTATTGAACGAGGGCTCCTAAACCCCTCTCCCCCTGTTATCTCAAGACCTCGTCTAGAATATGATTAATACGTACTTTCGGCATACTTTTATTCGTTTATATTTTGCTCTCTCATTGTTCTTGTTGCATTCGTTTTTTATTGCTTCCAACAACCTCCAGTCTCAGTTTTAACCGCTCAAAGAAGGGTGCGATGGTATGGACTTATCTTGCGCCTGCCTCCGAGTCATCCAACCCGCGCGGTCCTGGATTTTAGTCCGTGTGCAGCAGGATTGAGACGCCCAC
The DNA here is from genome assembly GCA_010016065.2 of Carybdea cf. marsupialis auct. non (Linnaeus, 1758). NCBI lineage: Eukaryota > Metazoa > Cnidaria > Cubozoa > Carybdeida > Carybdeidae > Carybdea > Carybdea cf. marsupialis auct. non (Linnaeus, 1758). Next base: position 16,184 of record JAAAKL020005592.1, read on the forward strand.
GAGGCGCACCTCGCACTCGATGGCTGGATGTCGTCGCCAAAGATCTGCGATCCTGTGGAGTGCCTCTGTCTCAAGCGGAGCAGCTCGCTGCTGATCGTCAGAACTGGCGAGCACTTGTGTTTCAAGTTGGCTCTACGCGCCTCACGGTGCTCGAGGATTAGTGAGTGTAAGTGAGGCTAAACAACTCCAGGCTGGACAATTGCTTGCAAGTTGACCCATTTCTGAAAACTTTCCTACTCGTGGTGTACAAAACTTTACTTCTAAAAAAAATGTGCGTTTACACAAAGCTCCGTCCTGCAGTTTTTGTAATAATGGATGGTATTTGGGGTGGTCAAGTTCTTAATGTTTATTTCTACCATTTTTCTGCGATACTGCGCAAGGTTAACTTAATTTTAGCTGCCTCTTTAGCTAATAATAAACAAATTTGAATATAATTTAGAATTCAAAAGTGAATACGTACCTCTCAAAGTCTGAAAAATTTTACTCCTATGCATGATTTGATTCTAGGAAACAAAATAATTGTGGGTATAAAATTTCGCATCTGCGACACCAGAACATTTGCAGCCTTGCGTTTCTGCTGTTTGCAGTTTTACTTTTTAATCATTTTACACCTCTTAACTTGTTAATTTCAAATTTTAATTTTCAACAAATGTGTCAAAATAACTTCTTACAAGGCAGCGTGGGTGCTGTAAAGAGAGGTTAAGGATATTAGACAGAGAGATCAACACAACAACCAGGAAGATCAAAGAACCACTCATTCCCTAAATCTCCACAACCCCATCAACAACATATCCTACAATCTCTCATTCATATGCTTCTCAACAATATCGAGGAAACCACAACAAACACAAAATCAGCATGGCGTCACTTCTCCAACAAGTACGACTTCCTCCGAGGTCCGCAATCTAACAAAATAAACCAGCGAAAAGTCCAGAGTCCAGTAGCATGAAGATGGGAGAAATCTCCAAGAAACGTAGCTTAGAAAAGACTAAGACTTGCGAGATCATAAAAATCTACCAACTATGTTATGACGGGTCACATAGTTTAGGGGGAAGAATGACACACATCAATTGTCTGGATCCCAGGTTCGAATCTCTCTGGTGAAATTTTCACATCCTTTTAGTATCTCTTCAAACCTTAGGGTAAAAATTTCATCTGAAACTTTTCAAAGTACAAAACTTCAGGGAAGCTCGGAAAAGCAATGACGGGGAATATACCACTTTTTCACAAATAAGAGCAGGACCTGATCCAGAGTAAAGCCCTATGCCCCTCACCTCACTGGCCTCTAATTCAATACGAACTATGGCAATTGGACTTATTATATTATTGAGTGATAGAATAACGCAGAGCCTTCAATTATTGCTAAACAACTGATGGGTCGTGATAGTAATAAGTTCCTGGTCACGTGCTGCTAACTGAGCTGGCTTCTCTCCACCTTATATTAACTGTTGCCTACGAAATGGAACCCTACGCACCACCCATTCCTTACACTAAACGGGGAGGCACCGGTCATTCTAAATAAAAAATGACCTGAGTTTCTGCACTCATTGACCGTATGAGTTTGTCGAAGGATAATCTTACATTAACCCGTTTAATTCCTGTTACTCGTTATAAAAGAGTATCCTGTACGCTGTTCTAGTGTGTTTTATTATAGTGCAGAGAGAGTATTTGTAGAGCTTATCTGCATATTAAGCATTAGCCGGAATTGCACCATGCCTTCCTTTATGCCTTCACTTTTAAATGACTTTGTCTTTCTGCAACGATATTTCCGAGACCACTCACGACTTTAGTGTGTAGATATAGCACATCATAATTAAGTTTGACTTCGTTCATGGTCTTACATGTACAGTGTAGCCGTAAGAAAAAGAGCAACGAACAAAACACATCGTGATTAGAGCCAGGTGTTAGCCCATGAGTTCATTTCTTGCGGATAACCGTTTGATATTCTGGCATTTAATATATCTGCTCTTCCTCAAGATTGAAATTTTACATCTTTTCCACAGCAGATATCGACTTAAACCGGAAACTATCGGATGATCGTATTGATCTGTGGATCTTCACGACTAAATCCTTTTAAACTTTGCAGCAAATGCTAGGTTCAGGTCACGCAATATCCGTAATACTCTAGGAACTCAAATGTTGAATTGCCTGGATATAAATAACCTTGCTTACCGCCAGTCGTGTCACAGGGTGTCTATGATCTTGGGAAACAAATGTTTGGTTGCTAGAAATTGGGTCCTCAATCTTTGCTAGCACAGGAGTGTGAAACGTCTACCGGTATCTAAAGTAAGTAGTCAGACGAAGGTAATTTGAGAGGTGGTAAGTTAATCAAACGGCATACCACCTCCGCTACACCATCACTACCATCAGCCACAGTTGAAGGTTTCAAAGGCACTAAATCAACAGTGAGTGACATCCTTTGATCCATCTCAATGGGTGTCTTATAAGATACTTGGCTGTCGTAATTTGTTAAATAATTTCTTTGTGTTTGGATGTGACTGCGAGGTAAGACATCAACCATTTTCTCTCTCACTTTTACAAGAAATTGTTCTACTTTCACTTCAGAAGTTTTCTGTGAGCAGTATTGGTAGAAAAAGTATAGAATTATGAACCTCTTAGTTAACGCAAATTCAAATTCTGTACCGCTAATCGACTCTTCAAATCAACAATTCTAACACTTGAGAATATATGTTTGCTAACTTCCTTATATAAGCCTCTTCTGAGAAGATATGAAGAATAAAGAATACGTCATCAACGGGACTAGAACCCGGGAGCATCGTATCGCACAGTGCATTCTACCGTCTACTGAACTATGGTCGACTCCATTTCTCTGCTAGTAGTAGTAGTTTCGTATGGTTACACCCTTAAGTCCAAATTTCTCATCCATGTAGCAAGCACGTCTTCGCATAG